>JACEFO010000870.1:0-16613 GCA_015342445.1 Digitaria exilis | reverse complement strand
GCTAACGTGGTGCACAAGGCGGAGAAGAAGAGGAAAGCTCCCGCTGGACCCTCGAGCGCGCAGCCACAGAGATTCCGCTTGGTTCCCCCGGCTGCACCGCAAGGACAGTTCAGGGCACCTCAGGGAGGTGGATGGGTTGCTAGGCCACCGCAGCCTAATGCGCCCCGTTTCCCTCCACCGCCGCAGCAGCAACCGGCGCCAAGGCAGAACACACAACAGCAGCTCGCCCTGGAGCCGGCTATCAGTGTTTCAAGTGTGGCAGCAATAGTCACTTTATCAAGGACTGTCCGCAGAACAAGCAACAGAACAAGCAAACAGCAGCAGCGTGTGCAGGTCCGACAAGGAAGGCTTAACTACACCACCTTGGCCGACCTACCCGAGGGAGCCCCGGACATGACTGGTACCTTCCCTATCCACACTCAACCTGCTGTGATATTGTTTGATTCCGGGGCAACACATAGTTTCATAAGCACAAGATTTCATGCAAAATGTGGGCTAAAATCTTACCATACCAAATCATCATATGTGATATCAACTGCGGGAGGTAAAATAGCATCCAACCAAGTCTCCCGAAGAGTTCCAATCAGGCTGGGAAGTAAAATATTTCCTACTGATTTAATTCTGCTTGGTATGGAGGGCATTGACATTGTGTTGGGAGCCAATTGGATGACTCAACATAAGGTTGTGCTAGATGTTGCGGAACGAGTTGTTGAAATAAACTCGCCTACACATGGCCCTAGTTTGCTATATCTACCACAACGGAATTGTGTTAATGTTTGTGCTTATACAATGGTAGAAACGCAACTAAAGGACATTTCGGTGGTATGTGAGTATGCCGATGTTTTTCCAGATGACTTACCTGGGATGCCGCCAGATAGGGACATTGAATTTGTTATTGAACTCCAACCTGGCACAGCACCTATATCAAAGAGACCATATAGAATGCCACCCAATGAATTGGCCGAATTAAAAATTCAACTCCAAGAACTGCTAGACAAGGGTTTCATACGTCCAAGTGTGTCACCTTGGGGATGTCCCGCTATCTTTGTGAAGAAGAAGGACCATTCTTTGAGGTTGTGTATCGATTACCGGCCTCTCAATGCGGTGATGTAACACCCTAAAAATGCCTATTTAAAAAAAAATAGTAATTAATGGGTTTTCCTTTTTGAGTGCTCATAAATAGTATAGGGAAATAAAATTTTTGAATAATTAAAAGCAAATATAGGAAATAGAAACATTATTGTTGCATTCATGCTGGTGCATTTATTTTTGATTGTTGAATTCAAATTTGAATTTGAATTCAAATGAGTGTTTGAATAAAAGAAAACCTTTTTCTTTTTCTCTCTCTTTTTTCCTTTTCCTTTTCAGCCCAGCCAGCCCAGTTTTCCGCTCGGCCCATCTCCTCTTTCCCTTCTCGCGCGGCCCATTTTCTTTCTCTCCCTTTTCTTCTTTTCTTGCAGCCCAGTTCGGCCCACCATCGCGCCAGCCCGCAGCCGCTCGGCCCAGCGCGCGCGCTTTCCCCTCGCTCAGTCGCTGACGGCTTGGTCCCACGCGTCAGAGCCGTCTCCTTCCTTGAGCCGTGGCCGAGCAGAGCTCTTCGCCGCGCCGCGCCGCGTCGCCGTCGAGTCCGCTTCGCGCACGCCATCTCGGCTTGGTCCGCACGCCAAGGCAACCACCTAGCCCCTATAAATAGCGCCGCCACCTATCCCTTACGCCACCAGTGCCCCACGCCGCCAAACCCTAGCCGCCGCCCTCTTTCCGAGCCGCCGCCGCCAATCCATCGCTCCACCGCATCATTGACCCCTAGAGCCGCACCAAGAGCTTCGTCGCGAGGTAGGGAACACGCCGAGGCCCTAAACCCCGTTCCTCTCGCTCTCCCGCGCTTGCTCGAGCTCGACGGAGTTCTCGCTCCGCCGCCGTGCGTCGCCAGCCGCCCTCACTGCTCAAACCTCGTCGACAACCCCCAAATCGAGTTCCCCGTTGTCTCCTCTCTCTCTAGGACCTTTCGCGGCGAGATTTGGAGCCCCGTAGCCCCCAGCCGAGCTTACTCCGGCGAGGTCGCCGCCGCGCGCCGCCGCGAGCCGTCGTTCCCGGCGAGCCGAGCGCTAGATCTAATCCCGGCCGCTCGATCCAAAACCGACGGCCCAGATCTAAACCCGTTTTAAAACCCGGTCCGGTTCACCGTGGACCCGTGGACCGCGGTCTACGGCCGGTCCACGGCACAGTAGACGGTGACGTCAGCCGACGTCAGCAACCAGCCGCCGCCGCGCCTGTTTTGCAAAAGAGCCCCTGCAGTTTTTGAAAATCAACCCGCGGTCCAGCGCAGTTCAAAAGTATTTACAACCAAGTCCTTTTTCTTTCGTTTTAGCCCCTGTTCTTTTGAAAAATCATGCCCGCCGTCCTAGAAGTTGTTTTTACACCGCAGCCCTCGTGTTTTTATACAAAATTATGTTTTAAGTCCCTGGTTTCTTTCAAAAACACCCCTGGAAGCCTAAAATCTTTACCAGCAAGCCCCTAGAGCCCGTTTTAAGCGTAGTTTCTCCGTTTTAACTCCGATTTGAGTGATTTTCGCGCTCACGTGTTCGTAGTGAAGCGTAGAGTAGCTCTAAAACCTTCTTTTCATCTTTTGTTTATGTTTGGTGTACTGTTCTAATTAAGTAATCTTGTTTGCATGTATGTGTGGATGCTTGTTGGTGATTGATGTGAGTAGTTGCCGAGCCGTTCGAGTTCGCCGACGATCCCGTTCCCGAAGAGCAGGTGCAGCAGCAGTTCTCTGAGGAAGGCAAGTATAACACGGACCATCCTTGTTACCTATACACCGATTAATCACATCAATCATATGCATGTGTCTAAAATTGTTAACCATTAAGGATGTTCCTAGTCTTTACCGTATTCCTTGTTACCCGGGGTTCTATGCATTATGGTTAGATTATGCTACGCGCTGCAACCAACATTTATTTTTATGCTAATACTGAACTAATGGTTCACTTCAATGATGGTTAAAAGATGTTTTTTAGCAACATGGTTCGGGGAACTAGAGCATGTGCTGTGTGCTTTGTTCTAGTGTCTCTGTAAGGTTTGATCTAGGGAATTAGAGCATGTGCTTTGTGCTTTGTTCTAATGTCTCTCCATAAGGTCCGGTTCTTAAAGCGACAACCCAGGAACCTGTTCGCCGCCGTTGGAACTATAATGGCTCTGGTCTTGGATAATTAACTTGTACGTCTCTAGCTCGCCAGTGGTTACCGAAAGGCGTATGTGGGGTGCATGGGTGAGAGTATAGTTTGATCCATCGAGGACGGTTTTATCCGTTGGCTATGCCCCGTTAGGCAAAGTCCCGTGATGTAAGCGCCCGATGTACGGCAGCTTCACACGTTGCGATGAATGCGCTCTCGCTTTGGACGCCATTGACCCCCTCACGTTGCGCCCTGAGCGTACGTCAATCTCGATGCCTCGGGTTATGCTGCCTATGTTGAACCAAAACGGCTACTGTGCTTGTTAGGGTGTTTTGTGAAAGTCCTCGTAACATAAGTTCTTTTGGATTTATGTGACCGGCGGGTAAAGGGCGAAACCTCTGCAGAGTGTTGATCTATCATGATAGCCGTGCTCACGGACACGAGCGGCCTGGATCCTTTTTTGATTAGAAGATGATATTAGTGGTTGATATTGGTTTGTTCCATAATCACTTATACCTTATTAATGGGTTTATACTTGGGATCTACTCATTTGTAGTAAGTTGGATGATTATAAAATGAATCAACTAAAAGTGCTAATGCAGTATAACCGTGTCAAGCCTTTTGTCCTTGCATAACCCGTGTTATACTTGTTAAGTAAGATGGTTTACTTACACGTGCAACTATTCAACAAAATCCCGGATGGGTAACAGATGGAGCAATGAATGATCAGACGCTTGCTGAGTTTCCGGAGGATCTGCCGTACTACTAAGCTGTGTTCAACCAGTCGGTGTCCCTGTGGATTTGAGGCTCTACTTAGTTAAGACGTTTGTTAGTATTAAGTCTTCCGCTGTGTTATTTGTTTAAGACTATGTCTTGTGCCAAACTCTGTTATAAACTATTTTTATTCGAGCATTGTGTTCTCTGTGATTCAATATTTGTAATCTATATGTGTTCTGTGGACATCCTGGGCACACATATGGAAGCATTCGGGTTTCTTGGAAATCTGGGTGTTACAAAGTTGGTATCAGAGCCGTGCTGACTGTAGGTTCACAGCCTAGATAGAACGGTCGATTAGAACCTGCTTAATTCTTGCTCTAAAAATTACTTTACATCCTAGAGTTGAGTTTCTGTTGAAAATGGGGTTCTATTCTACCTCTGTTCTTTTTGAAAACTTTCTAAGCTTTAAAACTAAGGCCCTCCTCTAGTTTTCTCTTCCATAGATGGCTCGACAGAGATAGATAGTCCGCAAGAGCACTGATGGCTACCTCCCACCCCGCATCGATGAGTACCCGTCGGAGGCACGCAACCTGGACGCCTACAAGGAGCTTCTTAGGCAGGAGGCCGAAGAAGGGAACCCCGAGGAGCTGCAGCATCAGTCGGAAGGACCTGCGCCATGTAGTCCAGAGTTAGGTGCACAGTCGCCACCACGCAGGAGGACTTGATACAGCACCCTAGCTCGCCGCACCACTATCGACCCTAAATGCTAGTGGAGATCAATAGAACGTTTTCGGGTCCAAAACTAGTCTAAGAGTGTCGAGTCTTGTGTGAACCTTGTCTTTGAATGCTTGAATGAATTGTCATTTGTGGCGGTTCCACTCCGAAATTATTCCAAGTTAAGTACCCTCAGACCACTAACCACGTAGTCAGGCACTTAATCCGGAATAAGCTGGAGCGCCGTCGGATTAAACCCGATTAAACCACGTACTTAACTAGATCGTAACAGCAGCAGGCCCACACGAAGGTGAGTTCAAGAGATTACAACATTCCACAGATTAAATTACAAACATAGGGTACAAAGTTATTACAGACTGAGTTCAAATTAAAATCAGAGTACACAAGTTTTTGCAGCGGAAATTAAAAGTTCAACAACTGAAATTTGGAAGTTCATTGCAGCGGAAGTAAATAAACTAACGACGAAACAAGTAACTCCGTGATGAGGCCTGCCACGAAGCTACTCCTCCCGATCCTCGCCAGAGGACGGGACCCATTCGATGTGCCAGCCAGGTGGAACCTGGGCAGGCCAAGTCATAGCATCCACATCCAAGATTAAACCTGAAAAATAATGCCACAAGCAAGGCTGAGTATACTAATACTCAGCAAGGCTTACCCGTCGGGTGAAAACTACATCACCGACATCTAGACAATGAAAGGCTTTTGGCTGGTGGGTTTGTTTGCCAAAAAGCAACTAAAAGTAGATCCTTGCTTTCAAGTTTTAGCACCATATTCTAATAAATTTAACCATTCTAGATTAGCATCCTCTCTAAGCATACAAGTGTAGCAATACAATTTAATTCATAGAACAATTTCATAATCTCAAATTCCACTTATTACTCGATGTGACGTGACGGTCAAGCAGTCTCATTAACCGCGAGAAGCGGACAGTTCGAACCGAATTTGTGCTACCTGGCCAGGGAAAACCCAACACACACGGATACTCTGCTTGAGATAAAAGGTACAAGCATTTCCCAACCTTTCCCATCTATCCACAATTCGGAACCGGGTCCACTTCCTTAGGATGAAGGTTTACTGCTTCACTCACAGCATCACGCATACATCCACGAGTGTACGGCAAGGGAAAACAGAGTTTCCAAGGAGAGATGGCTATCGGCCCTAGCTGCTTCAAGCTGGTACCGGGCTTACCGGCTCCCATATACCGGCATGCATGTGGTACGTTCAAAAACTTGACTTAGTATCCACACCTTCCGACCTTAACCAATTATCAAACACGGACGGGAGATCTACATCTATCCTCCCGCCCGTCAATCCTTATGATTCCAACATAAGTAAAGACGAACAATTCCTATGTCTCGCGAGTGACAGGAAATCACTCGACTTGTAACGAACCTACAGCAATGCTCTACCGAACCTTTCATACTAGTATTGCAAGTCATGGGTACTAGGAAATGTGCAGCTAAGGTATTCAATCAACTCCTTGAACGTAAATGCACAAACATAGAGAATTCAAAGTGCATATTTTGGTAAAGGTTAGGTCATGCTCCGGGGCTTGCCTTCTTGCTCGGACTGAGAGTTAGCCTCCGGGTTGTTCACGTCTGCACCGGCACCGGGCTCCGGGGCTTCTTCCTCGTCTGCGGGGATGAGGGTGTAGTCGCCGTCTGGGATAGTGCCTTGTACATGATATGCATAACTTAGGGTGGCTGTTCTGGAATTTCAGATTCCATTTATTTTATTCTATCTAACTACAAAAAGGTTTATTCTTTTATATAAATCGATTTCCATCTAGATTACTTCGCATTTTTGTTTCTCCATTTCTGTTCATCATTTTTATCTATAAACTTTATGGCAGCTACTGGAGTATAAGAGCTAAGCTCACTCCAAAATTTAGCTAATTTCGAGCTACACATAATTTATTAAAAATCTAACAAGTTGCTGCCAGCAGAAATGAATTTAATTCATATAAAATTGAAAATTCAACCATTTCAGGAGATCTCCCTACCAAAGTTAAGCATAAGTTATGAGGAGGGCTCTGGCCAAGTGGTGGCTCAAAATAACCCTTGGGTGATCCTCAATGATTTTCTAACCAAAAACACATATTTAATTATTTGCCATCCTAAACAGAGCAAAAATTAAGTTTTTCATTTTTAACATGTGTTCTAACAAGTTTTAAGCTCTCAGGAGCAGAATGGTGATTTTTCACTGCACATATTATTTTTAATGATTTCTGCACTGCAAAAAGACAGAAAACCTATTTTAATTCATAAAAGGAGCTAAACATCATATTTTTGGGTCTTCTTTGGACACAAGCTGTCCAAAGCCACTATACACAACATATCCAAAGCTCAACCCTAGCGCAGCTCTGGATTTGAAATGGTGCATAACTTTAGATTTTCCTTGTTTGAATTTTAATTCAAAAACAGTTCGTCAAAAGTACAAACATGTCTAATAGAGATTGTAATTTAGACTCTCACGAATCCAGGGAGTATTTTTGTGCATTTTTCCGATTTTTGTACGATTTTTAATCGATTTTACAAGTTTCGGGAAAAATCAAACCTAGACTTAAGAATCTGTTTACGCAGAGAACCCTAGATCTTTCAAAACTTCGCGAACAGGTCCTGCACTTTTGCACGAAAGACCCTGGAAAGAGGTAGACGATGAACAATGGCCCTCGGGAGCTCGCCGGAGTTACGCCGGCCAAATGGCGGCGAACTAGGCTCGGGGAAGAGGGGGAAAAGGGTCCTTGGCTCACCACGAGTCGTTTGGGCACGGTTGGGAGGCCGGGGGTCGACGGAGTTTCGCCGGCGACGAGGTGGTGGCGGCGCGGCCGCCGCGGCTTCTACGCCGGCGAGCTCGGGGTCGTTCGCGGAGGGGGGAGAGGTCCTTGAGCACCAGCAGAGCTTGGGGAAGCTAATGGCGTGCTCGAGGAAGCTCGGGGACGGCTCGGAGTAGGGTCTCGACGTGCGGGTGCTTCGACGGCCGGAATTCGCGATTTGGGGAAATCGCAAATTCTCGCCGGAGAAGGGACAATAGCTTGGGGAAAGTTGGGGGTTTTGGAGCTGGTGGAGTGGACTAGCTCCGTGCGGGATGGATTGGGGAATGGTGGAGCGTGGACGAGGAATTTCGCGAAGAGCTTGGGTTCGGCTTGCGCGTCGCGAGGAGGAAGAAGACCGAGCGAGCGCGGGGAAGTGGAAATGACCAAGTGAGCGAGTGAGAGGAGGGGTGGGAGTGCGCGGTGGAGTGCTTGGGCACGCAAGGGAGGCACTGTGCGGCCTCGGGAGCGTGCGAGCGCGTGGGTGGCTGTCGCGGTCGCCATTGATGGCGCGGCGAGCTCGAACAGAGCGCGCGCGACACGATTGGGCGAGGAAGATTGTGGCGTGATCGCTGGGGATCCTCCACAGTGCTCCTTGGCGCGTAGCGAGCGAGCATCGCGACTGCGGGGCGGCGCTGCGCGGCTGCGACCAGTGCCGAGCGAGCTTGCCATGATGGCGCTCCGCGGCGCGAGGCAGCAGTGCGCCGTCGCCCGCGAAGTGACGGTACGGAAGGCTTGGACAAACGCGTGAGGACAAAAGCTAGCTGCCGCCACAGCTCGGCCGACCCGACGCGGTCTCCGCCACACGCCGGCCACGTGGCGGCCGGACTCCGGCCGGAGCAGAGCGCGCCAGGGGCGAGCTGGCAGCCCCGTGGAGCTCTTTGCCCCTTTTGAACTTTCTCCAAAAATTTGAGCTGAACTTCGAAACGTGTAAAATTAAAAGTTGGAGTTTGAGGTGCGGGACACAACTTCCGAGCTTGGACCGGGCACTTCGACCAGGCGCTACGGCGCTTCGAGCTTGAACCGCAAGCTCGAGCTTGCCGAGCCTCGAATGGTCGGAAACGCCACTCGAGGGTGAGTGCCCCCCTCGAGCTTGGCTGCGAAGCCTCGAGCGTGACGGAACGTCGCTCGAGGGTGAGTCCTCGAGCTTGGCTGCGGAGCCTCGAGGGTGACGGAACGTCGCTCGAGGGTGAGCCCTCGAGCTTGGCTGCGGAGCCTCGAGCGCGACGGACGGCGGGGCCTCGAGGGTCCTGTCGTGCAGCCTCGAATCGTGACGGAAACTACCGGCTAGGCTCGATCGTCACGGTCATAGCTCGATCGGGACGGATTTTTACGGCTAACCTCGATCGTGACGGACATTCCCGCTCGAGGGTCACCGATCGGCGCGAACGCCGTGGCGAGGTTGTCGCGAAGGGCTGTCCGAGATGTTTAAGTTTTAGTTGGGTGCCAAACAACCCTTGTTTTTGAATTATAATTGAATTTTTGACGAATTTTTGAATTTCAACCCAATTCCCTGTTGTATTGATTTTAATTGCACTTTTTAATTCTTTTGACATCAGAGATGTCACAGCCTACCCCCCTTAAAAGGAATCTCGTCCCGAGATTCGATTAAACCTAGAGATAGAGAGGGGAAAAGAAATACCTCGGCTTAGGAAAGTATGTCGGGGAAATTCTTCCTAAGATAGTCCTCGGTTTCCCACGTGGCTTCATCTTCGGAGTGATGACTCCACTGAACTTTGTACATTTTAACTCCCTTCCTTCGTGTTTGTCGCTCTTTCTCGTCGAGGATCTTAACGGGATGCTCATCATAAGAGAGATCCGGTTCAACCGAGAGTTCCTCTTGTTCAACAACTTCGGTTGGGACACGAAGACACCTCTTGAGTTGAGAAACATGGAATACATTGTGTACCGCTGAAAGTTTCTCGGGAAGCTTTACTTGATAGGCTACCGGCCCACATTGCTGAGTAATTTCATACGGGCCGATATAACGAGGTGCAAGCTTGCCCTTGAGTCCAAATCTTTGCACACCCTTGGTCGGGGAGACCTTAAGATATACGTGATCACCGACTTCGAACTGAAGTGGCTCCCGCCGCTGATCAAAGTAGCTCTTTTGCCGTGACTGGGCGGTCTTCAAATTCTCCCGAATGATCCTAACCTTTTCTTCGGCTTCCTTCACAAGGTCAGGGCCATAAGTGTACCTCTCGCCTGCCTGGGACCAACACAACGGGGTCCGACATCTTCTACCATACAAGGCTTCGAATGGTGCCATTCTAAGACTCGCTTGGTAGCTGTTGTTATAGGAGAATTCGGCCAGAGATAAACATTTCTCCCCAATTCTTCCCATAATGAATAACACAGGCTCGAAGCATATCCTCAAGTATTTGATTTACCCTTTCCGTCTGCCCATCGGTCTGTGGGTGATATGCCGAACTACGGATCAGTTTGGTGCCTAGGGACATTTGCAATTGTTCCCAAAGCGTGCTACGAACAGAGCACCACGATCTGAAATTATCGTCTTGGGTACCCCGTGTAGACAAACGATCCGCTCCAAATAAATCTCCGCATACTTCTTGGCAGTGTAAGTGGTATTGACTGGAATAAAGTGTGCGGTTTTGGTAAGGCGATCCACAATTACCCAAATAGAATCGTGCCCCTGAGGGGTTCTGGGAAGTCCAACAATAAAATCCATGCTTATATCTTCCCACTTCCATGAGGGAATAGGTAGAGGTTGAAGCGTGCCTGCTACCTTCAAGTGGCTGGCCTTAACCCGCTGGCAGGTGTCACATTCCGACACATATGTGGCAATTTCTCGCTTCATTCGAGTCCACCAAAAGTTTTGCTTCAAGTCTTGATACATTTTGGTGCTGCCGGGATGAATAGAAAATTTGGAGAGATGAGCCTCATCCATAATCTTCCTCCGGAGTTCCATGTTTTTGGGCACCATGAGGCGGTGTCCAAACCATAGGACTCCCTGCCCATCCAACCGGAAACACTTGTACTTCTCTTTCACCCTTTCCTTAGACAATTTCCTTTTAAGGATTTTAACGCCCGCATCATTTAATTGGGCTGCAACAATCTGATCGTGCACGGTTGGTTCCACTGCAATATGGTTGAAGTACCCGTGTGGAACAATCTCCAAATTGAGCTTTGCCATTTCGTGACACAGGGTGTCGGCATAGGACTCCACGGAAAGACAATGACAACGAGCCTTGCGGCTTAGTGCATCCGCAACTACATTAGCCTTCCCGGGGTGATAGTGTACACTGAGATCATAGTCCTTTGCTAACTCCAACCATCTTCGCTGTCTCATATTCAGATGTGCCTGAGTGAAGACATATTTAAGGCTCTTGTGGTCTGTGTATATGTTGCAGGGAACACCCATCAAATAGTGTCTCCACATCTTGAGAGCATGAATGACCGCTGCTAACTCAAGATCGTGCGTGGGGTAGTTTTGCTCATGAGGTCGGAGTGCTCGCGAAGCATAAGCGATGACCCGGTTCTCTTGCATGAGAACACAACCAAGACCGGTGCCTGATGCATCACAATAAACATCATACGGCTTGGTGCAATCGGGCTGAGCCAAAACTGGGGCTGAGTCAATAGTCTTCGCAAAGTGTGGAAAGCTTCCTCACATTTGTCATTCCACTCAAATTTAACTCCCTTCTTCAAAAGTTCGGTCATAGGCTTCGCAATTCGAGAGAAGTCCGGAATAAAGCGACGGTAGTAGCCGGCTAATCCCAGAAAACTCCGAATCTCGTGGACGGAAGTAGGTGGCTGCCAATCTAGTACCTCTTGTACTTTGGATGGATCTACGGATATACCATCTTTGGAAATCGTGTGGCCCAAAAACTTCACACTCCCAAACCAGAATTCACACTTGGAGAATTTGGCGTAGAGTTGATGATCTCTCAGCCTTTGAAGAACAATGCGAAGGTGCTCAGCATGCTCTTCCTCATTCTTAGAATATATAAGAATGTCGTCAATGAAACCACCACAAACTTGTCTAGTTCAGACATGAAGACCGAGTTCATGAGGTACATGAAATAGGCTGGGGCGTTGGTGAGTCCAAAAGACATAACCAAGAATTCATAAAGTCCATAACGTGTGGAAAAGGCAGTCTTCGGAATGTCACAAGGCCTGATTTTGATTGATGATAGCCAGAGCGTAGGTCAATCTTGGAGAATACTCTGGCGCCAGCTAATTGGTCAAACAAGATGTCAATACGGGGAAGCGGATACTTGTTCTTGATGGTTACCCGCATTGAGAGACCGGTAATCAATACACAACCTCAAGGAATGATCCTTCTTTTTCACAAAGATAGCGGGACATCCCCAAGGTGATACACTTGACGAATGAAACCCTTATCTAGCAATTCTTGGAGTTGAATTTTTAATTCAGCCAATTCATTGGGCGGCATTCTATATGGTCTCTTTGATATAGGTGCTGTGCCAGGTTGAAGTTCAATCACGAATTCAATGTCTCTATCCGGCGCATCCCAGGTAAGTCATCCGGAATACATCGGCATACTCACATACCACCGGAATGTCCTTAGTTGGGTTTCTACCATTGTGTAAGCACACGCATCGACGCAAGTCCGTTGTGGCAGATATAGCACACTCGGCCATGCGTAGGCGAGTTTATCTCAACAACTCTTTCCGCAACATCTAGGACAGCCTTATGTTGAGTCATCCAATTGGCTCCCAACACAATGTCAATTCCTTCCATTCCAAGCAGAATCAAATCAGTAGGAAATGTTTTACTTCCCAGCCTGATTGGAACCTTGTGGGTGACTTGTTGGATTGAAAGTTACCTCCCGCAGTTGATATCACATAAGATGATTTGGTATGGTACGATTTTAATCCGCATTTCACATGAAATCTTGTGCTTATAAAACTATGTGTTGCCCCGGAATCAAACAATATCACAGCAGGTTGAGTGCAGATAGGGAAAGTACCAGTCATGTCTGGGCTCCCTCGGGCAGGTCGGCCAAGTTGGTGTAGTTGAGCCGTCCTTGGCGAACTTGCACACGCTGCTGCTGCTGCTTGCCCTTGCCTTGTTGATTTCCAGGGCGCTGGTTCTGCTGGTCTGTTCTGAGGGCAATCCTTGATAAAGTGATCTTTGCTTCCACACTTGAAGGCATGATAGCCGGCTCCAGGACGAGCTGGCTGCGGTGCATTCTGCCTGGGTGCTTGCTGCTCGCGCGGTGGAGGGAAACGAGGCGCGTTAAGCTGTGGCGGCCTAGCAACCCATCCACCTCCTGAGGTGCCTGGACTGTCCCTGCGGTGCAGCGGGGGAACCATCAGGCGGAACCTCTGGGGCTGCGAGCCAGACGGTCCAGGCGGGCCAATCCTCAAAGGAGAGTAAGGTACCTCTCATCCAGTGGGGATCATCCGCTGAGTTGGTGGGAAACAGCCCAAGCAACTGGTGCTCTACCAACTCTGGTTCTGAGCCACGTCGAACGATGCCTATTCGAGGCAGCTAGCTCACAGTCGTCTCCATGTGGTGTCCATGAACTTTCCACCGTCCAGGTGGGGAACAGGACACGGCACTGTGACGTGTAAACACCAAACGCACACGGGAACGTGTCAACCACACTTCGGATGAGGATTCTATACTGTGGCGGTGTTGGGTAGCCAAGTGCCTGTAGAACCGACCACAAGATGCTAGGGAAGCCTTTCCCATCCCAAGCAATCAGAGAAAGACACGTCGTTAGGGTAGCTAGCCAAGTCAGCGTTGGAGGCCATCTGAACCAAAAGAAAAAGGGGCATGGTGAGAACCGGTTAGCGCCAAAAAACAGATTCTGTGTAGGGTGGTAAAAATTACAAAACTCGAAATCTGTAAGCTCAAAATTCTCAACTTTGGCCAGAACATGGTTTAAGTAATTCTAACAAGTTTCATGTTGGAGGTTTGGGCAGATACTGTCGTTAAGATGGGGTAAAATTCAATTTTTACCTTACTGTCCCCAGAATTCCAGCAGACAGGGGGTTACCATTTTTTAGCATAACTCCAGTTTTTACCGACCCATTTTCGTTGAAATTTCTCCAGCATGTTCTTTATAACATTTATGACAACTTTCATGTTGAACACTTTTTTCATTTTGACCAAGTTTTCAGTTTCGAATTGAAGGTGCAAACAGGCTGTTCTCAGCAGGAATTTTAGATTTTGATTTCAATTTCTTTGACGGCGGTTCAATATGGTCAAGAATTAATTTTGAGATTAATTCAGTGAGATGAAATGCATGAGCGGCCTATTCGATCTCACAAACACACGTGCCAATAACTTTTGGCTTACGAAGTTAGTGCCGGTGGCTAGGCAATATTCGTCTCTCCTTATATTACTAGTCGGAATTCTCTAACCGTTTCAACGTACGAAATCGCGGTTAGTGTACCTGCAGAAAATTCCATTCCCAGAGCATGTATAATCAACCTTTCGTGCCCAGCACTCACGAAAGCGTCTCCATTCATTACCACCCACTTATGAGGTGGCACCCGAACGTTTAACATTGAACGGGCAATGTTCATATGTCACCAAAGCAACATATTGACAGTTTTCATACGCTATTGAAATAGCGTATTGACTTTGTGCCGCCATCATATTTGCATATGATGCCGTGGTACGCTACAGCAATCGCCGTACCTTGCGCCCACCATCCTATTCTAGTTTCATACGCCATCACAGCGTATTGACTATGTGCCGCCACTATATTTCATATAGTGCCGTGGTACGTTACAGCAATCGCCGTACCTTGCGCCCACCCATTGTGTAAAGTAAATGACAGAATGAAATGTGCTGGAAGTCAGTATAATATACTATTTGCCACCTATCATATCGTGATCCCTTATCCACATAGGCTTCACGTTCTAGGTAACATCCTTAGCGGTCCTAAGATAACCTTCCTTCGCAAAACGCGTCGGAAGCACGAGTTGGCAAATTTTATTCAAAAATTGTTTATTAAAGGTCTGTTGCTCTCTCCGGTGCGCTGTTTCGGCTCTGATGCCAGCTGTGGCGGTTCCACTCCGAAATTATTCCAAGTTAAGTACCCTCAGACCACTAACCACGTAGTCAGGCACTTAATCCGAATAAGCTGGAGCGCCGTCGGATTAAAACCCGATTAAACCACGTACTTAACTAGATCGTAACAGCAGCAGGCCCACACGAAGGTGAGTTCAAGAGATTACACATTCCACAGATTAAAGTTACAAACATAGGGTACAAAGTTATTACAGACTGAGTTCAAATTAAAATCAGAGTACACAAGTTTTTGCAGCGGAATTAAAGTTCAACAACTGAAATTTGGAAGTTCATTGCAGCGGAAGTAAAATAACTAACGACGAAACAAGTAACTCCGTGATGAGGCCTGCCACGAAGCTACTCTCCCGATCCTCGCCAGAGGACGGGACCCATTCGATGTGCCAGCCAGGTGGAACCTGGCAGGCCAAGTCATAGCATCCACACCAACGATTAACCTGACCAATAATGCCACAAGCAAGGCTGAGTATACTAACTACTCCAGCCAGGCTTTACCCCTCGGGTGACGAAACATCACCGACCCTAGATATGAAAAGGCTTTGGCTGGTGGGTTTGTTTGCCAAAAAGCGACTAACAGGTCGATCCTTGGGGCTTTCAAGTTTTAGCACCGTATTCTAATAAATTTAACCATTCTAGATTAGCATCCTCTCTAAGCATACAAGTGTAGCAATACAATTTAAATTCATAGAACAAATTTCATAATCTCAAATTCCACTTATTACTCGATGTGACGTGACGGTCAAGCAGTCTCATTAACCGCGAGAAGCGGACAGTTCGAACCGAATTTGTCTACCTGGCCAGGGAAAACCCAACACACACGGATACCTCTGCTTGAGATAAAAGGTACAAGCATTTCCCAACCTTTCCCCATCTATCCACAATTCGGAACCGGGTCCACTTCCTTAGGATGAAGGTTTACTGCTTCACTCACAGCATCACGCATACCATCCACGAGTGTATCGGCAAGGGAAAACAGAGTTTCCAAGGAGAGATGGCTATCGGCCCTAGCTGCTTCAAGCTGGTACCGGGCTTACCGGCTCCCATATACCGGCAATGCATGTGGTACGTTCAAAAACTTGACTTAGTATCCACACCTTCCGACCTTAACCAATTATCAAACACGGACGGGAGATCTACATCTATCCTCCGCCCGTCAATCCTTATGATTCCAACATAAGTAAAGACGAACAATTCCTATGTCTCGCGAGTGACAGGAAATCACTCGACTTGTAACGAACCTACAGCAATGCTCTACCGAACCTTTCATACTAGTATTGCAAGTCCATGGGTACTAGGAAATGTGCACGCTAAGGTATTCAATTCAACTCCTTGAACGTAAATGCACAAACATAGAGAATTCAAAGTGCATATTTTGGTAAAGGTTAGGTCATCGCTCCGGGGCTTGCCTTCTTGCTCGGACTGAGAGTTAGCCTCCGGGGTTGTTCACGTCTGCACCGGCACCGGGCTCCGGGGCTTCTTCCTCGTCTGCGGGGATGAGGGTGTAGTCGCCGTCTGGGATAGTGCCTTGTACATGATATGCATAACTTAGGGTGGCTGTTCTGGAATTTCAGATTCCATTTATTTTATTCTATCTAACTACAAAAAGGTTTATTCTTTTATATAAATCGATTTCCATCTAGATTACTTCGCATTTTTGTTTCTCCATTTCTGTTCATCATTTTTATCTATAAACTTTATGGCAGCTACTGGAGTATAAGAGCTAAGCTCACTCCAAAATTTAGCTAATTTCGAGCTACACATAATTTATTAAAAATCTAACAAGTTGCTGCCAGCAGAAATGAATTTAATTCATATAAAATTGAAAATTCAACCATTTCAGGAGATCTCCCCTACCAAAGTTAAGCATAAGTATCGAGGAGGGCTCTGGCCAAGTGGTGGCCTCAAATAACCCTTGGTGATCCTCATGATTTTCTAAACCAAAAACACATATTTAATTATTTGCCATCCTACACAGAGCAAAAATTAAGTTTTTCATTTTTAAACATGTGTTCTAACAAGTTTTAAGCTCTCAGGAGCAGAATGGTGATTTTTCAACTGCACATATTATTTTTAATGATTTCTGCACTGCAAAAAGACAGAAAACCTATTTTATTTCATAACAGGAGCTAACTCATATTTTGGGTCTT
>JACEFO010000869.1:0-50281 GCA_015342445.1 Digitaria exilis | reverse complement strand
GTGGAAAACCAAAATAGGCCTTAGATAGATGAATTTTTTTGGTTTCCTAATAGGCCTCGGATAGATGAATGGAGGGAGTAGTATTGAGACCCCAAACATCTGAAAATACTAATTGTAAGAGCATCTCCAGTCGGGCCCCTATATGTGCCTCTATCCTTTGTTTTAGTCTTCCTGGTACAAATCAACTCCAGCTGGGTCTCTAAATGGGCTACCATTTTGTAGAGGCCTCCAAATTTTGATCTAGGCCCCTAGAATTTGAGGCCCTCTATTACCACCCGACATAGGTCCCACTTCCTTTTTCCCTCTCCCTCTCCTCTGTTTTGCTCGACGCGCTCGTCCTGAGTCCGACACTCGCCGCCGCCGTCAACCCGCCTCGCCGTCGCCGAAGATACCCGCCTCGCCCTCGCCATGGTCGGATCCACCCCTCTGGGGACGGTCGGCCGGCTTGGGGCACCGATGGCGATGGGTTGAGCCAGACCAGGCCGCCGCCCCGTCTGGCCGGGGCGCCGCCTCCTCGCAGCATCTCCGGCGACGTGCGCCCTCCCCGGCGAGTCGCGCCTACCTCGGCATCCAAGGAATGTCGTTTGACGTTCGTGGCACCCACATGACCGGTAGGTCCTCATCCCGGTGGCGGCCTACCTCTCCTGGAGCTCGACGCCGCCGTCGATCCTAGTTTCCTCCGGCCACGCCAAGTCGCCAACTCCCCGACACCGCGCTCGCACCTCGGCAGCTCTTCGAAGCACCTCCACCTGGCCCCCGCCTGCCTGCTCCCGTGCGCTATGAACTAGCACCAGGTCGAGGCTCTGTCTTCACCGACGCCGGCAGGAAGACAATGTCTGTGCCATGGCTGTGTGATCATTGTTGTCTAGTGACTGATGATCATTTCAGATTTCTTTGCAATGGTATATTGAATGATAGATTTCTTGCAATGGTGCCTATTTAGACTATCTGTTAGGAACAACGATCTTTTTAGCTGCAGTTTATTGAAGAGATATTTGCATACTTGTATACTGAATTTTTCTACACTTGTATAGTCGAGAGATTTGCATTCTGTCATTCTCTGTAAATTGAGGTGGCCTGAATAAGCATATATGGAGGCTATGAATGAGTTGGTTAACTGTATACTTTTAAATTGAGGTGGCCTGAATTTTTCTGAATGAACTACCTGTATACTTTTAAATCTGACAGTGTATATGGTGTGATGTGTCGAAAACTGAATTCAGTTAGCTGTGTTGTGCTGTACTGAATTCAGTTATCTGAATTCACTGTCGTCTCTCACAGAAGGCACATAAGACAGATGAAAAAAATATATCAGGTGATGGTGATTGTGTGACTATGCTACTGGTGCTAACTCTGAAGTATTAGAGTAAAGCTGATCAGTGATAACTCTGAAGTAACAACACTCATACAGGTCACTCGTTCTAATTAACTTGTCACAGTTTCACTGATTCACAACTCACAGGCACAGCAAAGTTTTTGGTATGTTTGGAATCCTCCAGGTGATGTCAGTGTGCAAAAATCTCTCATTTGTAATGTTCTTTCGAATGACTTCTATAATATAAAATTTTAATGGTAGTTCTTCTGAACTGCCTGTGTCTGATTGTCTGGTATGCAGCTTGGAGACTTCAGAGCCAGGAAACTTGCGTGTGTGGTTTCAGTAGAACACAGTTTCAGTTTCAGTGAAATGGTCACAGTTTCAGTAGAACACAGAATGATGTTATGCTGTCTGGAAACTTCAGAACCAGGAAACTTGTGTGTGTGGTAGCTTGGAGCTTCCAAAGTACTCATGCACATTGGCTAACCAATCTAATCTCATGTCCAGATAGCCATAGTCATGAATCATATGTAGATATTCCGTAAAAGGTTAAGTTTCAGTAAAAAAAAACAACAACTATTACAGTGACTGAAATTCAGATGCAAAATGCAACACTTTCAGTTAGCATCTTCAGTTAACCATTCAAAATAACAGTTCAGAGATGTTAGGAAATGTTAAGTTCAGTGCAGCATCACGACTAGGTTCAGGCAATATCATGTCTTTTTCATGAGCTATACAGATCACTCAAGGCTCAGCAATGAAAGGGAACAAAATAGTGCTTGTTTATTCAATTATCAAATATAATATCCGTATGAGTAGAGTACAGGAGAAGTGAGTTTTTTTATATAGATAGAACAGGACAACTGAGTTGAACTAGTCTCAAGATAGAGGAGGTGGTGGTGGCGACAATTGACAAATGTGCAAAGGTCTCACAGCTAAGCCAAGCTCTGCCCCCTTTGTGGCCTGCAATAGGTCCAAACAGGCAGCAGTACATCCCAAAAAAGGCAGCAGTACATGATCAGAGAAACTAATCCGTCAAAGATTCGACGCCACAGTCAGTGTGCTAAACTTCCACCTGTCAGTAATCTGAATTTTAAGTAATCTTGCAGTAATATGAATGTCAACACGATACATTCCAGATTAAGTCAGAAATTAACATATAAAGTACAATGTCTGGCATGTTGACTGAAATTAGCACCAGTTTGGCATCATTTTCAGTTAATTGAAAAAAAATTCAGTAGGGCACATTACACAACACTAGTTTCCTTTTGGCACCAAGCAACAGCTCATCACCATTCACAGCTGTCACATGCATAAAAGATGCTATCAGAGTACCAGATGCAAATGACCAAGGTCGAGTTCACCAACATCAGAACAAGCTGCCCAACAAGCGGCAGAGCACAAGCCCAACAAGCTGCAGAACATATAAGGAATAACTAGAACTAGCTCTGTTGGGTAGTCTGGTCGCGGAGCAGAGTGGTGAAGAAGGGGAACTGCACGAGGAGGAAGCTCCCATGGTGCACGCCGTCGAGGAACGGGTAGAGGTAGTTGAGCAACAGCAGGAATGGCGGCGCCGCCACGGACGCCGGAAGCGGTCGCGACAGGTTGAGGTACTCGAGCTCGACGCAGCTGCCGAGCTACGACGGGATCGTGTCGGCGAGCTCGTTCACCGACGGGGTCGTGCTGGAGAGGTTGATGTATAGGTATTGGAGCCGAGGCAATCTGTCCAACACTTGAGAGGGAGCTCGCCGCCGCCGGGGTCAGACGAGATGTTCGACAAGAACGCGAGGAGCTTGGACCGGTCGTCGCCGGACACTAATGGTGGTGTGGCGGCTGCTGCTACCGCCATCGAGTCATTGGTGTTGGAGGCGCGCGGCGGGGCGGCGTCGAGGAGGCGTCGCAGGGGAAGACCTTGGCCAAGATGGGAAATTTAGTGGTGGGAGGGAGGTCGCTGGCAGGTGCGGGAGGGAGAGAGAGAACTATGGCGAGGGGCGAGTTCGCCGACGCGGCCACAGGGCGAAGCACGAGCTCGAGTGCGAGTGACCAGGAGTCCGACGGCGGCGAGATTTGGTTTGACAGGTGGGTCCCACTAGTCTAATTAGTTTACAGGCCGAGTTTTGCTTGGGCCGGCTGGAGTGTGGAGTGAATCTGGGCCCCTATATTTTACAGGCCGGTCTGTAAACGAAATATATATGCTGAAATTTACAGGCCCGACTGAAGATGCTCTAAGGGAAAAAAACATACACTAGTGGACCAGGGATAAGGCAAGAGTTTAGGGTTAGGATTTCATTGATAAGATTGCATCACGTCTATTGTGACATGATCCTTGCCGCACTTCAAATTAATGATACCTGATGTGACATGATACAGTCTTATGGGAAGTTGAAACTTAATGAGCACATGTGCCAAACGCTTATGCTGCCCATGGCCATGAGGAAGAAATGACTCTTGCTCTGTACTGCCTCAGAACTTAGGCATGCACGCTAGTTAGATGCTAGTTAATTGTTCTAATTAGATGCTTCCTATATGATGGATAAAAAAACACATCTTTTGTGATTGTACCACTATTTAGTGTGTTGTAGTTTGTTGTTGGTACTTGTTGTGGATTTGAAACTAATCGAAGATAGGCCGGCTATTGCCTATATAATGGTTTATTATTGTCATTGTTTTCCTATTATTTCCTTGTTGTTTTTCTAAATTTTTTAGATTATTTCCTACAATTTTATATTTATTAAAATATTTTCCTGCTATGTTAGGCTTATTTTTATGCTATTGTCTCTTTTCGTTAGTTTTATTATTTTATATTTTTGCAGGACAGTGCTACCATTAATGGTTGTATCACACGCACGTTCACACATGCGCTTTTGCTTTTTTTAGATAATGGGAAAAAGTGCCCGACCTTAACCTCAAAAGAGGGTACAACCGATTATTACAACGTTTGCAGCTCTTCCGTCTGCGATCACTTACACAAGATTAAACAAAACGCAGCAAACTTAGCCAACCTAATAAAGAGGAAGACGTTATTAAGGACCAATCCTATTGCTAAATCTCCATCCGTGGTTGGCAAAAAATTGCATGACCAAAACCTCCAAGGATTGACATGCCTTTTGCATAGCCTCTTTGTATTCATCACGCCTTTGTAGCTGTGCCTAGAATCTGAGCCAGTGGGTGCCCCGATATAGTACCTGCATATAAGTTTTAGTCGGAGCTTTGTCAAACACAACATCATTCCTGCTAAGACAAATGGCCCAACATAAAGCGGATGCTCCTACTAACAGTTGTCTTTTAAACTTGGTTCCACCACCCATGATCCAATTACCAAACAAATTGGTAATGCTGTGAGGTGGGTTTAAAGCAAAGGCAAACTGTACGGCTCTCCATAGGAACTTGGCTACATGACAGTCAAAAAAGACATGTTGAATTATTGCATCACTAAAACAAAAGCAACATTGTTTGTGACCATTCCAATTCCATCTTGCTAAATTGTCCTTTATAAGAACAACACCTCCCTTAGGTACCATATGAATACTTTAATTTTGAGCGGTATTTTTAATTTCCATAGGTGTTTATCAAACTGTATATTACCATTGCTAATAAGTGCACTATACATTGAGCTAACGGTGAACATACCAGATTGATTCAAATTCCATCGAAAAGCATTAGCATTATTATTTAAATGAACATGACTAATCTGATCAACCAAATCATGCCATAAAGAAAGTGTATGACCTGCCAAAATCCTTCTAAATGAGACATTGAGAGGTATTGTATCAAAAACTGATGCTATAGTTGCATGTTTTTTTGCCACAATATTAAAAAGGATAGGATATTGCTCTCTAAGTGTATAATTCCCTATCCACTTGTCCTCCCAAAATCTTATTTGCTTGCCATCATTTAATTGAAAAGACCCATAGTTTAGGAATGTATCCTTAACTTTCATGAGACCAGCCCAAAAATGTGAGTCCCCTGGTTTCTTTCCACTTGAGCAATAGTATGGTTCCTTAAATATTTGTTCCTTAATAAACTTTGCCAAATGACCTCTTCATTGATAAGTTTAAAATCCCATTTACTTAACAAACATCTATTTTGTATATCAAGGTTGTTAATGCCTAACCCCCCAGTTTCTTTTGGTTGGCATAGGATACTCCATTTGGCTCATCGATATTTCTTCTTATGTTCATCAGATTGCCAAAAGAACCTTGGATAGTAATACAATTTTTCAAGCACCCCTTTCGGGACTTCAAAAAAAGATAACATAAACATGGCTAAACTAGTCAAGACTGAATTTATTAGAACCAGCCTCCCTCCAACAGACATATGTTTCCCTTTCGAACTACTTAATTTTTTCTCAAACTTCTCCTCTATGATATGCTAGTCTGCATTGCTAAGCTTTTTAAAGTGCATTGGAATGCCAAGATATCTAAATGGATACTTCCTAGATTGACAACCAAATAATTGTGAGTATTGTAGTTCCATCTCCTTAGCTTGTCCAAAACAGTATATTACACTCTTGTGAAAGTTAATTTTGAGACCTGATAATTTACATGCACTTTTGCTAGTTGTACTCTAAAGATAATCAGATAAAGATAAAAGAGTAACCCTCTAGCCAAGCCCAAGGAATTAGCCACAAAATTTGTGTGGCCTATACTACTCATTTTTGTTGTTTTCATCGAACGAAAAGAGGTACTCATTCATTTTACGGGTCACCTAGGCCTATAACATTTTCGAAAATTCATTTTATGGGTCCACATCTCTTTCCACCTCCCTGACTTTTACATGTGGATCTAATGTAAGTGGTACAATGGATCTGAGAATTGTTTTTACTCATTCTTTATAGTATAGATTTGTTTTCCTTGGAAATCGGAAGGAAGGAATGTGATGGGAAAACGGGACTTCAGACATAAAGGTGTGCAATTTACAAGTAAAGATGCACAGGGGAGCGGAGCGTCGTGTTCCTCTGTTTCGGGAGCAGGGGCTCTCTGTTGGTGGAGCAGCTCAGGGAGATCGCCATCGGGTTGGAGATGTCGAGGCAACGGTTCCTGTAGGTATTGCCAACGGTTGCCGTAGGGATGGGCACAAAAAACCGAGAACCAAGGACCGAACCAAATTTACCCGGAACCGGTACCGAAAGAACCGGAACCGAGAAGTTCGGTTCGGTTCTCGGTACCTGTTCTGGGGAACCGAATTCCTCGGTTCGGTTCGGCTCAGTTCTCGGTTAACCGAAAGAACCGATGTAGCCTGTAAGGCCCATCAACAGCCCAACACAAGCCAACCCAACAATCATCCCTTGTATATAAACAGGCAAAAAAAAAGAAAAACCCTAACCCTAATCCCCCTTCCTCCCAATCCCAGCTGCCAGCCCTCCTGGCCTCCCACGCGTGACGCGCCTCGCCGCCTCCCCCAGCCTCCTCCGTCCTCCCCCAGCCTCCACGCACCTCGCCGCCTCCCCCAGCCTCCTCCGTCCTCCCCAGCCCCCACGGCGGGTTCAGAGCGGCGGTGAGGACACGGAGAGCTTCTGGGTGGAGCTGCTGAGCCTCGGCCTGGAGGAGAAGCGCAGGGAGGGCGGCGGCGGTGGTGAGGACTGAGGAGGAGGTGGCTGGCGCTGACGTGGACGACGACGTGGATGTGCTCCGCGCGCAGGCAGGCCGTCCGCCGACTTCCTCGTGCGCAGGCAGCTGTGCGCGTAGGCAGGCGCAGGCCGGCCGCGGCTGTGCGCGTAGGCCGTCCGCCAGGCGCCGGCTCCTCGTGCGCACTGCGCAGGCAGCCGCCACGCCGACGTTCGCAGGCTTCGCGCAGGACGCCAGGACCAGCAGACCAGCATTGCAGCGGAGCTATTTTGCTTGTGAATCTTGTTGATTTCTTTTTTATTTGTGCTGTGATGTCGATGTATGACATGATTCTGTCATTGCTTTTTAATTTGTGCTTCAACTTCGATTTGAAATCTTGCTTCGATTTGTGATGAATTTGGGTGATTTCGAGATTTCTTTGCTCCCCTTCTTCACTGGTTTTTTCCTTTCTCCACTGGTCGGTTAGTTCGGTTGGAACCGGAACGGAACGGAACCGAAAGAACCGAAGACCGAATTGTTCGGTACCGAGATCTGTAAAGAACCGATCGGTACTTATTTTGTAGGAATCAAATTTTCTCGGTATTTTCGGTTCGGTTAGGACCGAATGCCCATCCCTAGACACTGATGGCTTGGGGAATCTGGACGGGATCCTTCTGGAGGGGTTCTTGGAGCGGAACAAAGATTGGGGCCTCATTGTCAAGTCGTGGGTACCACAAGTGGACATGCTGGGGCATCGGGCAACAACCACATTCGTGACGCATTGCGGGTGGAACTCGACGCTGGAGGCCATCGCGGCAGGGGTGCCATTGCTGTGCTGGCCACTCTACACGGAGCATATGCGGAACAAGGGTGTTGATAACCGTGGCCGTGGGCATCGAGGTAGAGCTGGAGGGGCACAAAGCGGGTTTCATCAATGCGTAGGAGGTGGAGGCAAAGGTGAGGTTGGTGATGGAGTCCGAGGAGCACAGGGAGCTCAGTGTGAGAGCGGTAGAGTACAAGAAAGAAACAAGCTCGTGCAGTAATGGAGGACGGTAGCTCATCGGACGCTGCATTTTTCCGCTTTCTATCAGATGTTGCGAACCTTGCTGAACGTGTGTAGGCAGATAACAAATTAGACAAAATTCCCTATGGAACATCGGTAAATTGAGAATTCCTTAAGAATAACTAATTTTTGAAAGCTTTATCATCATCAACAACAACAACATCATAGGCTTTAGTACCAAGCAAGCTGGGGTAGGCTAGAGATGAAACCCAATAACCAAAGCTCAAGGCTCAGGCACGTTGATAGCTAGTCTCCAAGCGCCCCTATGGAAAGCTACTTCCTTAGACATATTCTACTCCTTAAGGTCTCTACTGAACGCCTCGTCCCAAGTCAATCTAGGTCTACCTTTACCTCTGTTTAAATTATTAGCCCGCCCTAGGACCCCAGTACACATCGGCGCCTCAAGGGGCCTCCGTTGGATATGTTCAAACCATCTCAGCCGATGTTAGGTCAATTTCTAATAATAGTGAAAAACCTAGCATAAAGAAGTTTAAGGGAGGACATGTGCCCTCGCTCACGTCTACATGGGTCCGCCCCTGGGACTGGTGGTACCTAGGTAATCTTTTATTTTTAACGACTGATTGTTTGACGGTATTTTAGGGTTGTGGTCTAGTGATGATTACAAATTACCCCAAATACCCTGCCCGGGCCAGCACCCTCGATAAATCCATGCTCTAGCGAACGAGCAGATCAAATATACTATTACCTCCATTCCAATTTATCAGTCATTTGACTTTTTTTAGCTCAACTTTAACCGCTCGCCTATTCAAAAGATTTGTGCAAATATAGTTAAAATTAAGTTATTCTTAAAGAATATTCATTAACAAAGCAAGTCATAACAAAAAATTGATATTTCATATAATTTTTTGAATAAGACGAATGGTCAAAGTTGGACACAAAAAAGTCAAACGAGTTATAAATTGGGATGGAGGGACTACTATGCACAGTGCCAAGCAGTGATCCCTCTCTCATGAACAGCCACTGCGCTGGGGCATTGTCCGTGTGGGTCTGTTTAGGCCCCGTTTAGTTTCCCAAAGATTCCCCAAAAATCCACTATTCATCCAACTTTTCCCTATTCATCCCACCTCTTCTACTCACATATCACTATTCATCTACAGTGTTTTTTTAGTGAACAGTGTATTTTTGGGGAATCTTTCCCCAATCTAAACACACCCTTAATTAGTTGCTCCAAAAAGTTACACAAATTCACTGTTTATTATAATTTTATTATTTATGCACTCTCAGAAAACACACTTACCAACAGAGTTACAATGTTTTTCTTTTTCCAACTGCCATTTTTTTACTGCACTCCTGCAGCACAAACTTTAAATGATTTCCAGGAATTTTAACATAGAAAAATATTAGTAGTTAGATATCGTGGCCCGATTGTAGGGACTTTCAATGTTGGATAGAAAATAAATAGTAGATGGGTCCTCAGCAGTTTCTTCTTGGAGGCAGCGTGCCGTGCAGCATAAAAAATGACCATCTCTTGTGTACACAATGCCAGGAACTTGGTAGGGGGTGTTTAGATTGGAAAAGATTTTTCGAAAAAACACTGTAGACTAAAAAATTATTGTAGATGAATAATGTTGTGAGTGGGAGGGATAGGATGAATAGTGAAAAGTTGGATGAATAGTGTTTTTTTGGAGGGAGTTGGTAAAACTAAACTCATCTAATTATATATGTGATATGAGCAGAACCTATCTAAGCATACTACAACAGCTGTCTTTC
The DNA here is from genome assembly GCA_015342445.1 of Digitaria exilis. Classification (NCBI taxonomy): domain Eukaryota; kingdom Viridiplantae; phylum Streptophyta; class Magnoliopsida; order Poales; family Poaceae; genus Digitaria; species Digitaria exilis. Next base: position 40,626 of record JACEFO010000869.1, on the reverse strand, counting down.
ACTTGTGTACACAATGCATTAAACAAACATTTTATATGTTTTCTCACTAAAGTAGCACCTAACTGGACAAGACATTATTTTTTGAGCAAGCAAAAATGTTATGTACTTATAAGGTCCAAAAATAGTTTCGTATACATCTGCTAACTTCTGGAGGCTTCACATCCACTAGGGAATACATCAGTCCACCGAAATTGTAAATACAAGTAGACAAATTTAATTAGGTATACCAACTGATGATTAGTTAGAAATCTTTACCGACTTATGGTACCTCGACAATCTTCTATAAATTTAATTGGAAACGGGCCTTATAAGCACCTTATCTCCGAAAATCCATTTACGGAGGCGGACACCTAAGGCGACCACCTCCGGAAATTTTCTCCGGAAATAGATAATTTTTAGAGATAGTTGTTTTAAAATGTCCGTCTCTGAAAATCGATTTTTGGATACGGATAAGAGGAACTGTCTCTTCAAACAAAAAAGTGTCAATCTCCGGCGTTAACAGAGGTGGCCAGATATTCCATTCGCCTCTGAGGATATTTTTGGAGCGTCCACTAAAATTTTTTTTAGCAGTGATTTTAACACAGAAAAATAGTAGTAGTAGAGATACCGTGGCCGATTGTAGGGACTTTTAATATTGGAAAAAAAAAACCAAATAGTAGATGAGTCCCCGGCAGTTTCTTCTTGGAGGCAGCCTGCCGTGCAGCATCTAAAATGACCGTCTCTTGTGTGCAGCCATTTGGACCGTCTCATCAAAGCAAGAAGCTCCACTCAACATTCGTCCAAGCGTACCCTCCATCTTGCCCAGGCATCTTACCCAGTCGATCCCCCAAGGACAAGCAAGCCATGGCCACGGACGACACGAAGCAGCAGACCGTCGTCCTCTACCCGTTCCCGGGCGTCGGCCATGTCGTCCCCATGGTGCACCTCGCCAAGGTCTTCCTCAGGCACGGCTACGACGTCACCATCGTGCTCGTCGTTCCACCTCCCGGCTTGCCGGGCTTCGGCACCGGCGTCACCGACCGCATCGCTGCCTCCAATCCGGCCATCTCCTTCCACACCCTCCCACCCATCCCAGACGACGCTCACCTCTCCACCTCCGGCAAGAAGAAGAAACACCCTTTCCTCCTCTTGCTCCATCTCATGGAGCGCTACAACGACGCGCTCGGTAGCTTCCTCGGCTCCATCCCACGAGCCCGCCTCCACTCCCTCGTCACCACCATGTTCACCACCCACGCCGTCGACGTGGCCTCCAAGCTGAACACCCCGGCGTACACGTTCTTCACCTCGGCCGCTGCGACACTGGCCGTCTTGACGCAGCTGCCGGCGTTGCTCGCCGGAAGGACGACGGGGCTCGTAGAGCTCGGCGAGGAGCCACTCGAGTTCCTCGGCTTGCCGCCGCTCCCCGCGTCGCACCTCATGCCGGAGGTGCTCCCGCACCCGGACGACGACGAGCTCTGCCGGACCATCGTGAACGTCTGGACACGCATCATGGATGCCGATGGCGTGTTGGTCAACACGTTCGAGTGGTTGGAGGCTGGCCCCGTGCAGGCGCTCATGGATCCACGGTGTGTTCCCGGGAGGGTCCTGCCTCCGGTCTACTGCATCGGGCCACTCGTCGGTGATGGCGCCAGCGGCGGAGAGGCAGTGAACAGGCACGAGTGCCTCGCATGGCTCGACGCGCAGCCGGCGCGGAGCGTCGTGTTCCTCTGCTTCGGGAGCAGGGGCTCTCTGTCGGTGGAGAAGATCAGGGAGATCGCCACCGGCTTGGAGATGTCCAGGCAACGGTTCCTGTGGGTGTTGCCAACGGTTGCCGGGACCGACGGCTCGGTGAATCTTGAAGCACTCCTTCCGGAGGGGTTTTTGGAGAGGAACAAGGACCGGGGCCTCGTTGTACAGTCGTGGGTACCACAACTGGACGTGCTCGGGCATCCGGCGACTGCCGCGTTCGTGACGCACTGCGGGTGGAACTCGACGCTGGAGGCCATCATGGCGGGGGTGCCGTTGCTGTGCTGGCCGCTCTATGCGGAGCAGATGCTGAACAAGGTGTTGATAACCGTGGCCATGGGCATCGGGGTGGAGCTGGAGGGGTACAAGGCGGGTTTCATCAAGGCGGCAGAGGTGGAGGCGAAGGTGAGGTTGGTGATGGAGTCTCAGGAGGGTAGGGAGCTCAGGGCGAGAGTGGTAGAGTGCAAGAAGCAAGCCTGTACGGCAATGGAGGACGGTGGATCGTCGGACGCTGCATTTTCCCGTTTTCTATCAGATGTTGAGAACCTTGCTGAACGTGTATAGCCAGACAACAAATTTGTTACTCCTAGTGGAATCTGCATGTGTGGTAACACGCGAGTCGAGGGTTACGAGGATCCTCAGACAAATATGAAATGGAATAAAAATGGACCGAGCTACTTATGAATGTAACCATAATTAATATCACTATGATTTTTTCGATGTAAAAAAAGTTTTAGTAAATTTTAAGTGCATTATAAACATCACTATGATGAGGCTATCGAATACGTACGGAGTTAAGAAGTGAATGGCGACTCGGACCAATCTGCGAATGGAGTGTGCTCCTCCATCTTCTCACCTAACACTAGATAATGTAATAACAAAAAAAAAAAGACCACCACCTGATGCATTATCGACTGTACTAGTTACCCACCATTTTGTCTCTTCTTTTCATCAAAAGTAATGAGCTCGACTTCACAACTGTTCTTTTTATTATAAAAAAAATTATCTTCCTACACTTCACACCAGTTTTGTTGCCATCCTCCAAGTCTATAATATAGCTAGAAACATCCTCAAACGACTACGTTCATTATCAAATAACATTTTATCTTCCTAGACTTCACATCAATTTTGATGCTGACATCCAACACCTTTGCTCTTTATCAAAGAAGTTTATCTTCCTAGACTACTTCACATGGGAGCTACTCACTTGTGCAAGCACGGGCCTAACGCAGAACGGGTCCTTCGTTATTGTTATCTCCTCATCTATGGTTCCATTCGTCAAAGACTGGACCCAGCAGACTCGGAGCTTGGAGGTAATAACGGGGGACGCTCGGGTCCAGGTGCCAAGGTTAACAAAACCGTGGTTTGACCGGTTTTTATTAGGAAAAAAACGGTCCGGCTAACCGGTAAAACCGACCGGTTAGCCGAGTAGGCCGGTTTTATAGTGTTGGTTTAGACCGGTAACTAGTGTTTTTTGCAACCGGGCCGGACCGGTTTGGTCGGAAACCGGTCGGTTCGGACCGGTTCCCATCGGTTTTGTTAACCCTGCCGGGTGCCCGGATGGAAACAATCTGTCGGGCACCCCTCCCTCCCCCACGTGTGTAGTAGTAACAAATAGAGGTGTAGGCAAATAAAAATTCATAAATCACAAATTAATTACTCAAAGCAAATACCGATTGCGCCATTGTGTTTATAATGATGAGATCTTCAAAACTAAACCATACTCGACCATGTTTAGAGTAAATTTTTTGGAACATTTTTTTTATACAGGCGGAACAATTTGGTTCAATGCCGAACAAATCATTTCAATTTATGGAACAAAAATGTTATATGATAGGAACTAACTTTATACGAGTGGAATAAAATGGTGGGCGGAACAATTCGATTCGACGACGAATAAATCCTTCCAATTCGTGGAACAACATGTTATATGGAAGGAACAAAATTTTATACGAGTGGAACAATTCATCTTTATGCAGGTGGAACATAATGTTATACGGACGGAACAAATTTCTATGTGGAACAAAATTTATATAGGTGGAACGATTTATTTTCATACAGGTGGAATAGAATGTCACACAGAAGGTGGAACGATTTTTATAATGTGAAACAGAATGTTATTTAGAAGGAACAAGGAATAAATTTTTATATAGGTGGACCAATTTATTTTTGTACACGTGGAATAGAATGTTACAGAGAAGGTTGAACTTATAAGATTATACAGAAGGAGCAATTTTTTATTCAGTGGAATAATTTGTTTTTATGTAGGTGAAACATGATGTTATAAAGAGGAAAAAATATTAATACATGTTGAACTTCTAGTGAGACAAATTAGGTAAATCTGGTAGTTCGGTGACAGGAACAAATGAGAGCTGGGGGCATTCGGCATTTCAGTTATGATATATGCTCCAGTGTTGTAGGGCTAGACAAAATGCTCGATGCTCGGTATCTTGCTCGGCTCACAGCCGGCTCGGCTCGGCTCGTTACGAAAACGAGCCAAGCGGCAGTTTTGGCTCGCTGGTTATAACGAGCCGAGCTGGCTCGCGAGCGGCTCACCAGCTAAACGAGCAGCCCACGTTGTAGCCCACTGAGCTAAACATTGCAGCATGCAGCCCATTATTCCAGCCCACTTTCCCGCTAACCCTAGCCACTCGTGACCCGCAGCGCCGTCCCAATCGCGGTCGCATACGCCTCGCTCCCTGGCTCCGTGCCTCCGCCCTCTTCCTCACTCCCTCACGCCGCCTCAGATGTCAGCTCCGGCGGCCGGCGCTGCTTCTTTCCCCAGCAATAGGCCTTCCCAGTCCAACTCAGTCTGCCCGCCCGCATGGATGGTGCGAGAGGCCCCGTGGACGGCACCGAGCAGCAGCCCCGTTGACTGAACAGCAACACGAGCATGGTGAGATGGTGTTTCCTCGAGCTAGCAGCCACAAAGCAAGACATGCTTCTTCCTCTGCCATCTGATTTCTTGATTTTTTTTTCTATTCCTTTGATTCTTCCTGTTCTAGTGTGAGTTGACGAGTACATAGTGTATGGGTATCTCTGATTTGAGAAAACTATGTTGCATTCTAGAGATTGATTGATTCTTAATTGAAGATTGGTTTTAGTTTGTGAAATCATATTGGATTCCGGAGAGGCCTTTCTGATTTAATCTCGGGGTTCATCGGACTGGGTTGGCTCGCGAGCTGCTCGAGCCAGCTCGCGAGCTCGACCGAGCCGAGCCGAGCTGTGGTTTCCATTAACGAGCCGAGCCGAGCTCATTAACCACCCCTAGTTGTAAGTACACCACAAACCCTCGGCGGCTTTAGGCCATCTGTAATGGCCGGTGCAAAGTCCTACCTGGCATCAATGGATCGGATCTGACCACTGGATTGTATAGTTCTTTGATGAGAGAGAATGAATCGGCTCAAAATCTTGCACCGGCTCGTGACAAATAAAAAAATAGAACTAGTCTATCGCAAGCAGGAGACCAAGAGCAAATGAGGCGCTGGACGGGTCAGAGCATCTGACACCACTGGAGAAGTGCGATTCAACTATTAAATGATTTGGTTTTGGGCCTACCTGGCGTAGCTTTTTTCCATTGCACCTGATCACCGGTACAGATGCTCTTATTTCGCATGCATCCTTTCGAGGCTTATCTAATTGGTTTGGCTTGCAACACAACATGCGTCTACTCTAGTATTAGGAGTCGTTTAGGACACGGATACGCATACCAAAGAGTCATTTATTTGGTAATTTTTCTATGTTTGCCTTATTAAATATGGTAGAGGGTGCCTTGTGATCACCAAAACTGCATCGACCCATTGGCCAGCAGTGCACATGCCTGAGGTCTGTAGTTCGACTCCTGCATGCGCTTGTTTTTGCCGTTCGGTGGTTTTTGCATGCTGCTGATTTTTTTTCTCCTTAGTTTTTTTTCTCCTTGGGTGTAATCTTCGTTCCGTGATTTGCATGCTGCTGTGTGCGACTCCTTGGGCGTCATCTCCGATTCCGGTGCCAAGACGACCGGCCCCATCGAGTCCAGCGACAAGAAGGTCACGGCGACCAGCGACCCAGACTCTCGGAGTCCATGGTGAGCGGACGTGAGCACGCGACGTGGCAAGCGGATGTGAGCAGCAGCGAGCGGACGAGGCCTTAATGACTGGGAGAGGAAACGCACACGCGCAGTGCTGGTAAGGAGATCGAAGCAGCCGTGTTTAATCTGGCTCGGGAGACGAAACGAACTCAGGTCGTCCAAAGCATCGCTTAAACACAGAACGATAGCTATTAGCAAACTCCACGTTTCGGCCAGGACGATTCCTAATACTGAACCGGAGGGAGTATGTATATAGTTGTCGCAAATGGTTACAAGCATTCGGAGTGCTATTCATTTCGCCGAGTTCCAAAATCCTTTAGGCTCATTCGGCAGTTAAAACAATCCTACTGGTTCGAAGGAGAATGTGGTGGATTTATTCCTAAGGGCTTGTCCGTTTCCATCGGATTTGATCCGGGTCAGAAATGATAGATACGTGTTTGTTTTGACGAATGTAACGACATCTATTTACGGAGAGTGAATTGATTGCGATACAACTGTTTGATTCAGCCCGGCCCGTAAAGAGATACCCTGTAATCGGATACCGGCCCATTCTTCCCCGATTACAGTCCTCCTCAGGCGTAATCAGATCACGGTCGCAGCGGCTCGCACATCGCGTATCTCTCTGCCTCCGCCGTCGTCACCCCCAAAGCCTCCCCTCGCGCCGCACTGCTTCCACCGGCGCTGCTTCTCCGCGCGAGCTTCGCCGGCGAGTTCTCTCCGGTGAGCCCTTGCTCCTCCCCCTCACCCTCTCTCGTAGGCGATTTCTCTCCGAACCCTAACCCTATAGTCAATTCTTTGGTTGCAATAAGGTCCGTGGGAGGATAAGCACAAGGACGTGCGGAGGACTTTCTTCCCCGTCGCTCCTGTTCGCGCAGCACCGAGTGCGCCGCTGCTTGCCCCTGGCTTGCGCCTCCCTCACGCATCACATCACCGATGGCGGCTGCTGCGTTCATTGCCGGTATGAATTTGTGGGTTTCTCTCCTGTCCTTCCCTCCATTTCTCTTCCCTCGGAACCTCACATCCATTCTTCTGCAAGGCTACAAAGGGGACGAGTTAAAGAGAGAGATTTGAAGGGGGGGGGGATCTTTGGGCGAAGAAGAAGAGGATCACAGCAAAACGAGCACGAGGGAACAGGTATTCATATCACTCCTGCTCTGTATCCGCGTATCTCCTTGGGATATGTTGACTATCACCTCGTTGATATTACAGATTGAGTCACATAAAAGGACTTATTTTATTTTGTTGCATCATCATGCAATTATTTTACTTGGGGAGTCATTTTTTTATGGGTTACATCCGTTACATGTATGAAGCATAGCCCTTTTACAACATTAGTTCAAGTTTCTTTGTTGTTTCTAGGGGAGACCACTGTGTTTTGTTGATAATTACATTGTTTATTTTTTGTTGCTCAGTGTTTTACTTGTACAATGGCTGTTGTTTTTCTGTATATCATATTACACGGAGCATTTCATGATATTTTCATGGTGCAGGTGTGCAACACATGGTTGCCTTTTCATTTACCTTTTTTTGTTTACCTATAGTCTATAACTGGTTATGCACTTGGAGTTTGCATGATACTGAATGCACTGCCACAACTCACAGCACAACGAGCTCGTGAGAAAATGACTTCGGAAATCTGAATAATGTGCAAACTGAATTTTTCCCTGACTTGCAAGCCCAACTTTCCATTGATCAGCTAACTGAAAGGGGAAAAAACAATCATAGGTGCATTTCATCCATGAACAATGCTACAGAGTTACTCTGTTCTAAGATATAATCAGAGAGCAGAGTAATAATAAGGAGATCTATTCCCTTTGAAGTAAATTTGTCAGTACCCAGTTCATATGAAAATAAACATGTACATGGGCTGCAAAGTGTTGGTTCTGAATTTCTGAGATTACTTCTAGCTTTTAACCTTTTAATTTATACCATCTAACCTACCAGACCTTTATATGTTACCTAGGTTTAGGTGTACTAATAGGTAAGTAAAGCTTTTAGGGGAATATATTTGCCTACCTGATATATATACTCATAAGTCATAACTACTTCTTTATCTTGAGTGATTCTTTGTACCACTGGATATCTAGTTTTGGTCTTTGTCAAATCTATGCTGAAATGTAGCCTCCATGATCTTTGTCTTACACCTTGCTGTCCAGGTCCAGATAAAATTGTAAAGAAATAAATTCACAAGTCACACAACAGTATCATTGCTAAATGTGCTCAACCTACGTTATTATCATTGCTAAATGTGCTCAAACTACGTTTCCACTAAAGGCAAAAAAACCCTGTTTAACTTCTGGACAATACAGTGAGATAGTACAGCTTATAAATAATGGTTCCCATAAGACAATTATGTGGATATAGAAATATCCTTCTGTTCTTATAAAGTGCTTGACTTATGTAACCAATGTTCGAGAAATCGTTATTAAACGTACGTTTAATCACGATTACACGCAAATCAGACCCCCACCGTTGCGTTTAGGCCATAAACGCCCAATTAAACGCTCGGTGAACAGTCAAATCCATGAATGGTGAAGAAAACTAGAGAGACGAGATTTGGACTGCAGAATGGATCATTGGGAGTGTGAATCCATCTAATATTACCTAATGGTGTTCATGCTGCTCGATTTTGCCGGCCCTCATCTTGATTTGCGCCTCTAGGTCGTCCCCGCAGGTGGGGCGCCATGAAGGCAGAGCAGAAGAGAGCAGAAGGGAGGAAGTGTGCCGTGAAGGGGAAGACAGGGAGAGGATGAAGCTGGTGCATCAGTGAAACATGGCATGGGGAGGCATGAGATGGGAAGGCGAGGCGGCGGCCGGCGGCTGCTCGAAGAGGACGACGGGTCGACGAGAACTGGTTGCAGGCTGCCTGTTAGATTGTTAGCTGTTAGGGTATCGATAGGGGTATGTAGTGGGCTGACTGGGCCGGGAAGCAGTAGGCCAGTGGCCCATCTGTTTCTCGTGTCCTTTCTTTTCTTTTCCTTAATTCCTTTTACCTTCTCTAGGAAACCAGTAATGAATCTGTTAAGGATCTGGTTAGGGTCAGGCACATATATATTGATATGCCCCCCTAAAAAAAAACATATATATTGATATGGATAGTTAGAGAATAATAAATGATTCCACAACATAATATGTTATATGATTATCTATTTTTCCACTCATAAATCCAAAAATTAATATATAGATTGAAAAATAATATTAAATTCACAAACGCTTAATCACGTTTAATCTACATTTACTCAGTCTGGGCGCTAAAATCTAGCCCAGCGCCCGCCTAGCGCCTAGCGTTTTCTTGAACCTTGTATGTAACATTATTCCTCTCTTCTTTTACATTGCAGTATCATCCTGAAGCGAAGGGCCTATATGGCATTGCTTTTCCTTACTATGATACATTGTCTGCCATATATGGGAGTGACATTGCTGCTGGTGAAGGTGCAGAAGGCATCAGTGGAGCTGTTGGAAACTTAGGGCAAGAGCTTGCATCTGAACATGGCAATCATCAGGAGATAGATGTCTAGAGAGATAACATGTCAACCCACATGTTAGGTATACCATATGCTGTAATATGATAGTCGCTGAGAGTATGGGATTATAGCATCAGCGGAGCTGAAAAAGCACTTCAACTTTGCACTGCTATTCTTTATTTTTATGTTCTTGATGGTTAGCCAGTCCCTAGAATGCTATGGTAGCTGTCTTTGAGGCGAAAAAAGTTCAGTTTGATGTTTTAGATTATTTTTCAATCTCTCTATGTATTCTCACTATGCCTGGAGTTTTGGTTTCTTGCTGCATAAACTATTTCTTCTTCATGAGATGTTGGGTAAAAAAATAAATTTTCATGCAATGTTCCAGAATTTTTTTTGTCAGTGTTTGATTGGGTTTCATCCTGTGCAAACAATAGTTCTTGTTTTTGTCAAGTTTGATTTGTAAAGTGCAAAATCTGTACTTTGGCACAAACAGTAGTCCCGACATATGTTTCTGATCTGGCACTTCATTTCATTACCAGAGTTTCCCAAACCAAACAGCTGTAACGCCACTTCATTTCAATACCGCATCTAACCAAACAAAGTTTGTAATCGGTGATTCCAGAACCCAATCCACCGTGACTTGATTACATTTACGTTTGCGTTACCTGAGCATGAACCAAACACCTCCGAAATTCATGGTAGGTATAACTAGAGACCGGGATTTAGTCTGGGTCAAAAACTAATTTTACTCATGATAGATACAACAAGAGACCCGGAATAATTCCAAACCTCTTGACTAGTGGATTGATTTCCGGTCTTTTGGTGTCACTATTGTTAGTAAATTATGTCTTGCCCCGGAATGAATCCCGACCTCTTATTGTGTCTATTATAAATTTCTTGTTATATTTATCATTCCTGGACCGGATTGAATCCGATGGAACCGAACAGGCCCTAAACAAGTCACTTAGGGAATAAATCTACCCCAATCCTCCTCAATGTACTTGGCATAAATTGCAACCGAACAAGCCTTTAAGTGATAAACTGCAACTCCGGGTTGGTGTCTGACGTCAACTGGGAATATGCGAAAGTGCTTTAGGGCATTACCGGGTTACTACACCTGCTTGGCCCGGCACTGGCCCTAGTGGCCATTTAGTTTCCCCTATTGAGAAATCTAATCTCATGCCTCGTGCCTTAGATGAAAACTAAAACGACTGATAATACAAAGCAAGTTATCTATTGGAATGTGTAATGTGTAGTTGGTTGATTCATCAGTAGTTCAGGACCCTAACCGTGATGGCTCAGGTAGATCACTATTTTCATGTAATTTCGTTAGACAAGCCATGATTTTTTCTTGATTCCTAAAGTCACCCAGTTCAAGTAACCTGCTCATTGACTTCCTTCGAACCATACACAAGGATGTAACATGTAACAGTCTCTTCGATAAGATGACAATATATATCTTTATTTGGCTTGTTCATTCTTTATTCACTGCTGAAATTTTTTCCTAGTTATTTTACGCATTCCATTATTGGTGCATCTGTGATATCAATCGATATGATTGTTTTGAGCTGTGTTAGTCATCACGGTGGGGGTGCAGTTGCTGCACTGGCTTCTCTACACGGTGCAGATGCTGAAAAAAGTCTTGATAACCCTGGCCCTGCACTCCCCACCCCCTTTAAAATCGCTCCTATACGTGGCGGCAGATAACAAATTTTGTGCTCTGTATGTGTGGACTTCTCGATGTTTTCATCAAACATTCGATTATGTAATTTAATTACTACCACCACGTGATGCATTATTGACGGTACTAGTTTACCCACCATGTGGTTTCTTCTTTTCATCTCAAAAACAATATTAGAAAAGGGTAATGAGCGCGACTTCACAACTATGCTCTTTATCAAAAGAAATTTTGTGGCCATCCTCCAACGTCTATGGTAGTGATTGGTTGCTTGGCTTGGACCAAGCCTAGTTAAAAACTAAGCGAAGCTAGCCTAAACCAAGATATATAGCTAATCATGCACTAGATATGTCTTGTTCGGTTGGTAGGATTGTCTTGGACTCTCTTGGGTGTGGTTATCACCTCTTTACCAGGGTGAGTTTAACTCATCACCTCTTGCCTGACATATAGATGAACTGCTCAGTGATCTGCAACCACAAATTTGAGAAAAACTAAGATCCAAAACATAAAGCAGTTGACGAGAAATACAGAGAAATGATGTTCCAGCAGCTTCTCTTGGTTGAGACATTTTGTCGAATGGGTGGCGTGCACATGAGCATTACACCACCACCTGTCGATCGCCACTGCTTGACCATATCAAGCTTGAAGAATTTGTGATGATTAGAGGGAAATAACCTATTTTAATGATACAATGATGCCAGTATCTATGTTGACGAACTTCTAACAATCTTGACATCCTTTACAATATTAAAAAATAATCCTCAATAATTGTTGAAAAAATAAAATTGTTTCTTCTGATTGTCCACTTCATCTTGAAGGTCGATTGATGGGCTCCCCACATACCTTCATGTATCTCATCCATCAAGCCTTTAGATTCTTCAACACCAAGGCATTTGAGCAATAAACCATCAATCGTCCGATAATATAAATCATCGTCAAGCAAAACATACTTTGCAGCCTGAAACCTCAACTGCCTAGAGACTTTCTGTGATGGATGTATCAAGTAGTCCATAATCTATTTTCTCCATGCCAATAATTCTAGACTTGACGTCATGAATTCGCCGTTAACTAGAAGCACTAGGTGCAAGTTTGTTGACTTCTTCGTTGTAATACTTTGTAATATGCTCAATATAAACCATCTTAAATTCTCTGAGTAATCGGAGACACTCTTCGTGAGACAACCTTACGGTCGCACCAACCCAGGTTTAACTCCTCAAGGAAGTGGATTTATATGTTGGTTTAAAAAAATCCCCTTGCTGGTGTAGCCAGGGTTCGAGGATTTTTCTAGACTCGGAGAAGTTCTCTCTTCTTAAAAAAAACTCCAGAGCTCTTACCCCTGCCAAGTATAGTTGTTTTTTTCTATACAACCTTAGGATATCATCTTTGCATTCATATTCATTAAGCAACTAATTGATAACAAACATAGAATCTCCAAATATCTCTATAGCATCAACTTTAATCTCCCTCAATAATTTGATTCCTTTGACCACAGCCTCATATTCTATCTGAAGCATCAATCGAAAATGAAAACTCAGAGCTTTCCCCCAAGGCGATATGAGAATAACGTCAGCTCCTAGACGCGCCAATTGTGAACCGCAAGTACACATATCATTGAAGCTTTTCCCTTAGAGTATTCATCCAAGGTTTATCAATCTGTTGATCGACAATAAACTTACTAGGGTTTTCCATCTAATTCTAATAGGTCTATCCTAACATGAAGCATTGACTGTATATAAAGAATAAACCTATAAAATATGAGTCGAGTATAGGTTGATTTCATCCATGAACATAGGCAAAGATAAAAGCGTAACCATAGGGATAACCAAGCCTATCTCCTTCTAGTTGTAGTTCTAGCTAACGAACAAGCACAACATGCATCTCATCCAAAACATTCTTTAACTCATAACCTTAGGTCAAACCCTCGAAAACCCCGTGTTACATGGGATCACACCCTGTCTCGATGCTCCCTATCAGTCCATGAACATAAGAACATGAAGAACGCGTCGTACCCCTTTGGTAGCGGTATGAACCCCTAGCCACCACGGCTACAAGAACACCACATATGATCTATCTCGATAATAGATTTTTAAGAAGAAGCGAACCCAAAGAAATAACGAAATCTTTGAAGGAGGCACTTTATCGCTAATAGATTGGATAGCATGAAGAACATTGGATCATCACCATCGAGTACATACCATTGATGACTCCAACTAGCTCATGAACTCCACCATGGCACAACCATGCAGGGAGGCCATGGCGGCTAGGGTTGTCCTAAGCCCCCTAAACAAGTTCGAGGCCTTGCGGCGGTCATCGTCTCCCTCCGTGTTTTCTCTAGGATTTCACCGAGTTATGGTGGATGGATGATATATATCTCTTCTGCTATGCGCTTTAAATAGTCACGAAGAAACCTTAGCTCGAAGGGGAGGCCGAACCACCTCAAAACCGGCTGTGCTGGCCGAGCCACCCCTTTTTTGGGTCGGCATGGGTTCATCTTTCGCGTGCGAACTCCTCGTTCCTTTAGAAGCTTGTGTTCTTCATGCATGTGGGCCTTTGGACGTCGTTTGCTTCAGGATAAGATTGGATCTTTGATAACTTTCCAAATGTCCGATTGATTTGTCTTGATCCCGATGTCATCTGAGTGTATTCTTCAAGCCTTTGCCCTTGGACATCTTTGGAGGTTGGTCATGATCTTGGTGTTCGTCCAAAGGGGCTCAATTGTTTTTTATCTCACAAAAGGACTCATTTATAGCTTAAAAACCTACGTAAACCAAAATCCTCAAAAAATACATATATATATATATGCGAAAACAGGGTTATTTCATGTGCCAAGTGGTGGTTTAGTATATGAATTAGTCTAAGAACTCAACTTAAATGACATTAAAAAGGTGTCGCTAAGGAGCGCTAACACACACCCTTCCCACATGACAATCCATCAACACAATTACAGAACAGAGTTATTGTAACACCAACTTGTGTTACTATATCTCAATAAATGTGTAATTGGGCATGCTAGTAACACATCTTGTTAGTGTTACTATTTTCAATGTTACCACTACATGATCTATTGTAACAAAACAAATGTGTTCTTTTATTTTCAAAAAAGTGTTACTATTTTTTTGTGTAACATATTTTTTTTAGCTCTTGTAACACTTTCACCCTTTTGTAGTAACACTTTGTGAATAGAAAATACCCAAAAAAATAGAAAAAACTATTGGTGCTACATGAGATTTGAACCCACAACCTCACCTTTCCACACATGTAACCACATCTACCACTACACCACACTCCAACTTGTGTTAAGTTTCTGTTTTAAATCCTCAAATATTATAGAAATCAAGTGTAAATTACTTATTTGAGCCTTTAAACAAATTTAAATTAAAATATTATCTACTACAAAGTTTCATAACTTTTCAAGCCATACAACTTTCATTTTGATAGTTTTTCAATCCAATGTTGTTTGCAAAATTTAAATTTCAAATTTGAGAAATTCAAACTTAGTTTTCATTGACAACATAAATTCAAATAAAATAGTTGTTAATTATAAAGTTTCACAACTTTTCAAGATGTACAACTTTCATTTTGGTAGTCTTTCAATCCACCGTCATTTACAAAATTTCAAATTTTAGAAATTCAAACTTAGTTTTCATTAACAAGATGAATTCAAATAAAAAAGTGTCAAACTAAAAAGTTTCACAACTCTCATTTTGTTTGTTTTGCCATCCGAGGTCGTTTGAAAACTGAAATTTCAAATTTGAGAAATTCAAGCATACTTATATGTGTTACAAAATATTATCATTTCGTAACATTTAGTTGTAACAATAATTTTCTGTTACTATAAATTTTATGTGATGCAAATACTGTCAGTTTGTAACACTTAGTTGTAACATTAATTTGGTGTTACTATAATTGTTTTTGTAACATAACTTTACAAAAGAAGTGCAATGTGTTACCGTGGTCATCTGTAACACATAGCTTTGTGTTCCCGTAAATTTCCTTTGTAATACATTGATGAATATGTTACAAGCATGTGTTACTAAAAGCATGTTCTGTAGTAGTGCAAAATATAAAGTCCACAGAACATGCTCCACTACACTCACCGTCGGATGACAGTGTTGAGCAACAAAATCAACCATGACTTACTCCCTGCATCCCTTAAAGAATGATGTTTTAGGATTTTTCAGACAAATTAAGAGTAGAAAAGAAAGACGCATGTGTCCCTGATAAATGCCATTTTAGGAGGTAAATCAATTTTCTTTTACGCATGCATGCATAAGATATTCCTAATTTGTTATACATGCATGCCAAAACATCAATCTTTATGAGAAAAATTTTAAACGCTAAAACATCATTCTTTAAGGGATGAAGGGAGTATCCCTTAACTCCTTAGCCGATTCATATCTGAAGTCAAATTCTAACAAGGCTAAAATCTATTTTCCAGTTCTCCCATT
The DNA here is from genome assembly GCA_015342445.1 of Digitaria exilis. Lineage (NCBI taxonomy): Eukaryota > Viridiplantae > Streptophyta > Magnoliopsida > Poales > Poaceae > Digitaria > Digitaria exilis. The sequence continues at coordinate 25,242 of JACEFO010000869.1, read as the reverse complement.
TAATACCGGCTATGGTAACATGTATTTAACAACATCCTCTTTACTTGTGAGGATGCATTCAACTGATATTAAATAGTGTCTAAGCTTAGTGTAGCAAATATAACCTTTTGATTGGCTGGTTTCAGCACCAAAAGCCTTGTGCTTAGGTAGTATATCACACGCCCTTTTCCTTCTAAATCTTGAATAACGGACGATCCAAGAACATTCTCATTAGCCGATAAGTACAACTTAAACGGCTTGTGCTTTTAAGGAGAAACTAATACTGGTGGAGAAACCAAATACTCCTTTATATCATCAAGATTCAAGAGCTCTCTGATGTTCCTCTTCCCCAAATAAATTCCTAATCAGCCTTTAGCTTCAACAACAAATTGAACGGTTGAATCTTTCCAGACAAGTTTGAATTAAATCACCAAATGAAAATAATCTTGTCGATCAAAGACTGAAGTTGTGTTGTGTTCTTTGGTGCAACGACATTTTTAATTGCATTGATAGTCTTCTATCCAGTCTCAATCCCTCTTTCATGAACTATAAAGCCAAGAAACTGACTAGCCGATACACCAAAAGCACATTTATTAAGATTCATCTTGAGACCATGTTTCCTAATGCCCTCCAAGGCTTTGCACAAATAATCTAAATGCTCTTGACACACATGACTACAATCTTACTGATGAGTTCATGAAAGATACAATTCATGGCTCTTTGATATGTACCACAGGTATTTTTGAAGCCAAATGTCATGGCAATCCCCTCATATAACCCAACATGTAGAAGAAATTGATATAGAGAAGAAAATCTTAATTACCACGATCAATATTCCTTTTAAAGGATGCAAATAGAGGAACCACGACAATATTACTTTTAGAGGATGCAAATAGAGAAACCTCATGCGAACAGCCTTAAATAATAGTGTATCTGTATTTCAACACCAGAGACTGCTGCTGCAATCTGCCGCTTTACTTACAACAAGCGCTTCCCAGGCTCCCAGCGAACATAGTAAACAATGATAGTGTCTGGGTTATTACAGTTTACCTGATGGTACGGGCTATAACGAGAGTACCAGACAAATTTCCAACAATACTACACTTTTCATCTGTTGCTCCACCAAGATCTCAACGAGGCCTACAGATATATACATATGGCCTTGGCTATCCTCATCCCCAGAGGAAGAGTTGATTTGAGCCTTATGATTTCTGTCCTACGGTATACAGATGCTACTCAACTAAGTATGCTCCTCCTACATTTGTTTCAAGTGAACGACACATGCAATCATTCACGTCAGTTCTGCTCCGTGTATTTAACTTGATAATTAGAATCTCAAACTCCACTATTGGTCATAAAATCGTACTCTTCGGTTTTGGGGTTGCTCACCTGCCACAGATCAAATAGAGAACAATGGACAAGTTCAGAAATAAGGAAACAGGTGAAAGAACTGATTGCAACCATGAATTGCTAACTAAACTGACAAGATATAGTAGAGACTAGAGGACGACGATAATGGTATCATACATTTAACAAACTAACAAGTGCACAAAAATTATCAATTTATATAGCCTAGTCTCATTTACTGCACATTTGTTAACAAAATAAGTCACTCACTGAAGTCATCGTCGTCCTCGTCAGTCTGACTGGTGAAAAATGGAGTCAGGTAGTTCTTGTCAAGGGCAGTAAATGATGTCGTGCTGCACCATTATTATTAGAAAAAGGACAAGAAATTGTTTGCATTGTCATGACTTGTATGTAAATCGAAAGACAGAACATATACCTTTTGTGAAACTGTTTGAGTTTCATTCTCAATCCTCCTCCAGACGATGTACCTTCTTCATAGGTTGGAGGCATATAACCGTTGTTGTCCTCATAATTCTGTGAATGGTGGAATATAGAGATGAAGTGACTTCAGATATACTAAAAGCAAGGAAATAGCATGACAACATGACCAAAAAACAATGTAAATGCTGAAATCGCATGTGAATAAACAATCAGACTTTCCCTAAGCATGAGTCCAAGTCTATCTCAGGGCCCAAGGCAATGCTCTAACCCGTCTCCTTAATTAAAAATATAGTAGTTCAATATTCAGAGTTCTAGAACTGCACACAAGTTTGCAGTGTCCATCCAGGTTCAGTTTCATACGGCCAATTTTGCATAGACAGAAATCCCCCCCACTTATCCACTTATAATTGCAAAGTTAAAAATTCAATAATTATCTCGTTAGAGTGAAACTGAACGTTTAAGATCCCACAACAAAACATGAATTTCAAAATATGTTCTCAATACAATATAATACTGAACATAGTAACACATCTCATACAAATAAGCAAATAAAAAGTTAGCTTTTTTTCTCAGATATAAGATAAAATGTGCAAGCCTTACTTCAATTGACGTGTTTTCATCTCCAACGACATCCAAAGCTTCTAGCATAGTCCCTGTCGAGCCTCCAATAAGAAGTACCTGCATGATTAGGTATAATCGATCAAAGAAGTGTACTGACATTGTGGTGCTTTACATGAAACCGCAACTGCAACCTTTTAGAAAGAAAAAACATATTTGTTTCACAGAATGCACATGGCTACTCAAACTTAATTCATGAATTTGCAGTAGGCAATCAGCAAATGCTACGGGCCAAATGCACAAAATTACAAGCACTGTGGCAGTCTTAACTGAACTACAAGTCTAGGACACTTTCTCAAGGAACACTGGTAAATTAATCACAAATGGCACTAATCTGTATCTTTGTGTGAAGCGTGCAGTGGTTAAAAATACACGTTAAAATAAGCAAGTACCGTCAAAACAACAATGGCTGTAGTGGTGGTGAATATCGTTTTTCCATGTCCTTCAGGAAGCTCATGCACAGATTGGAGTGCAAGTGCAAAAGCCATGGCACCTCTAAGTCCTGTTTGTCCAAAAGTAACAGTGAGCTTCATAAAAGTCAACCACGTACAGTACAAAATCATAATTGTTATGGCACTAACCACTAAACCAAAGTGCTTTCTGATGTTTTAGAGGTATACGACGATGTTCTGGCCGAGACATGTTAACCAAGTATGCACAAGAAAAGACATTTGCAGCCCTGTACATTGAAAAGATGCATCAGTTTATCTTGAGACAAATCAAATAAAAAGATAACTCTACATACTGGATATAAGTTCCTTGACAAATGGAAGCGGTAAGACTGCAGCAGAGTGGTTGTTACATATACTGACAATTATCTTGGTAATGGATTAAATATTTGGAATAGATCATTTTTCTAGAGTACTTTAGTGTCATAGATGCACAATGATAAAGCATGATCCTTTCATATAAATCTCACTGTGGGCCTTGCACAATAATAAATTATCATACAAGTCTCGATATGAACATCGCTACAAACTATAGATAAATAAATAGTGTCTATGCAATCTAGCCATAAAAGGGAGATTGTAACAGTACCTTGCAACAACTATGAATATCTATTTTTGAGTAAGTCAAGGAGCAAAAGTTAAATTAAATAATTGAAAGACCACAAGAGTATAATTCTTTTGTTAAAAAAGAGAAAAAATTTGAAGGATACAATTGAGAAGAAGATGAAGCCAACATGTGACCAGCTATGCTCTTCCATGGCAATATCAAAGCCCATATAAATGAACCTAAAATCATGAACAGCCAATGAGGAACATTGTGTATGGTTATAACTTTCCAATTGGGCAATTACTCGACTACAAGTTTTTCTGATGCTTACACAAATGTTTCAGCCAAAGATGACAATAGGTGGAAAAAGGCAGAAACAAAGCGCTGGGAATTGTCTGAAAGGTTGGAGTATGTATAATGCTTCATAACCTGAGGATAAATAGAAAATATATTTCAGGCATAGCAGAAGATAAACATAAATAGTATAATTCAAAAGTACATAGTGCTTACCATCCCCGTGAATAATATAGAAACAATCCCTGATAAGCCGAGTCCTTCGGCTAACATATACCTATAAATAATCCACAAAAGTTTCATTGAAATAAATCTCCAAGAAGGAAACAAAAAAGAAGTTTGGAAGTTTTCTTACGAGAAATATGGAAAGAGAACAAAAAGGCAGCACTCCAAGTTCTGCAGACTAAAATAGTGAACAGATCAGCAAACTAAGCATTAGCAACATATGTCAATAACTAAAAAAGAATATAGATACTGGAAGCTGAAATAGGCAGCATGGTATGACTTACTTCTCAACATCCAATCCAGCATATTTGAACAGGTAATGAGTAGTCAAGGGCTCACAAGATCATATAGATACTCAATGGACAGTTGAGCAACCAGTTGCCACACAATATTGCCTAAATGCTCCATATTTACACGAATCATACTAAAGCCAGCACTACAGACTCACTAGCCACTCAAAAATATTAGGCGGGAAGAACAGTAAGGTATGTTACACTAAAACATAGGAAGTATGCTAATTGCCAATAAGGAGTAAAAATACAATGTGATAAACAAATATCAGTGCCTAAGTTGCCTAAAGACAAAGATATTTAATTGGTCAAAATATGCTCCAAAATTGATCTGATGCAAAAACAAAAGCACATATATACACTAGATCAACAGAAATTGAAAAAGGTGAGTATACAAATATTGCACTCATAGGATAGAAATAAAATCTTGCAGTTAAGACAGTAAAAAGGATATAAGAGCAGAGATAAATCCAACCCCCACACCTGAAAAACAAGAAATTGAGTGGTTATACAAGTTGATGAATGAATAATGACAGGAAAAAATAAATCTGAGAGAACTAATAATGGAAAACATGTTTTATTCGCAGAAAAAAACATCCCAAATCAGAAGAGATATGCAACAAATATAAGCCATGCTTTCTCTTGGTTTGTCATTTCAAAAATGACAAAGAAGAAAAACAAGGAATGATATGTATTTGTTGCAGTTAAAATAACTGATCACCAAAGATAACCATTAAAAGACTACTCTTTGACACTGCAAAGTCCAGCAATTTTAATGAGATGCTGTCACTATGCAAATAAAAATTGGAATCTCACTCAGACCAGTTTACAGAAACTAAACATGAACTACGCGTTCTTGTATGCTTTGATAATATGACCATCTACCTTCTGATCAACAGCAAACCAATACTATTAAGTAAAAAACAACCAAACAGATAAATGCTGCAGCAAATTCATTTGAAGAAATCTGCACCTAGACCATTTATGAATTGCTTCTTTTTAGGCTCAGCACATCAAGCGACTGTAAAAACAAAATACAAATGGTACAAATGGACAATTCCAAGTACTAATGTTTGCCAGCTGTGAAATGCCAAACTCCGTAGTACACACAATTGTAGACAAACAATTTCATAAACTTCAGAGCCATGTGGCAATAGAATTTGGAACAGAAGTGCAACCTGATGACATTGAACCAACAAAGGTCTCAAGAAACTGGAGAATCATCATAAAAAAGTTCTCGCCAGCTGCTGCATGACTTCTGACTGATGACATTGTCCTGAACAGAAGTACTAACATAAGCAAGAAACTGTGGCTTGAAAAAAAATCTGTATCGGGTCATAGCCAGAAGCACACCTGTATAGAGAAATTGCCATCTGTCCTTTCCAAACAGGAAGACAGGTAGGTTAGTCACAAGTATAAGTACTGACTGTTCTTGCATGCAGTGGAAAGAAGTAAAAACAGACCGCATCATTCAAAACAGATTCTCCAAACACCAAAGCATACAAGTTAACATCAGAGCCCAGTTCCTGCACAGAAACAAATTCAGGAGTTTTGTATTGTCAGTTTATGGAAAACACCTTTAGACTTAGGCATTTTCCCTGCCTTTTTCAAGAAATGTTCCATTACGTTTGGGTCATGGGTACCAGTGAAACAAACAGACTCTGATTAATTAAAGACTAAAGACTAGTAATGGAGCATGTAAGAATGAGTAAATCACAGCTTAGCACAACAAATGAAATTTCAAATTTACAACAACTTTGACGGCTAAAGGACTTTTTGTTGATGAAACATCATCTACTGATTCCCAATTAACTTAAAACTGCCAAAAATGGTTATAACTGTATGAGAAAATAGTGTCACTAGGATTTTCCATGCACCTTTTATCATATTTCATATAGTGGTGATAATATGAGTCTTTTCCTTTAAGGGTGAACCTTAACTTTCCATATAGGATATGCAATGGTCAAGTCGTTTCTTGTTCATTTCACCATGTGGCTTAGGTTGCTATCTGAGATTTGATAGCATAAGCTAATATTTCATAAGTAGCTAGAAAGACTTTCTATGAATTTGAAAATGCAATATTCTAGGAAAGGATCTAGTAGAGAATCTCCTATAAGGCTTCATAATGGCTACAAGGTGAGTATGATCTAAAGAAATACAGCATACCTTCTTTTAACCCCAACTCAATGTTTAATGATAGTCACAATAAAGCTGATAGTTGCAATAAAGCTAGATTGAAGAGTGTACTTTAAAATCGCTAACAAGTACCAATAAATGATAATATATGATGTTTCAGATAGGAGGAACTATGAACATTGGAATTCCTGAAGGGACAGAGGCAACTTAAGGTATTAACTGGTAGATTCCTCACTAAGATTTGCATTAATTCAACAATAAAATCAGAAGAATAATGTCAAAGTAATTTCATTAAAATGGCTTTGGTGATGAGAGAAAACCACAAGTTCAAGAATGATAAAAGAACACAAAACCAGGTACCTGGAATATTGATAACACTGTGACAGGATCGGTTGCAGATATAAGGGCACCAAACATAAGGCACTCAACCAGTGGAAGTTTATACATTAGAAATGTCAGCCCACCAAGGTAGCTGCAGTATAATAAAGAATAGATTAAGTAAAAATAATGTTTCAGCAAATCTAGCAAGCAGAGTTTTTTCTAGTTGCTTACATAAGAACCCCTGTTACAACAGAAGCAATGAATGTCCCAAGAATGGCGAAAGTTACAATGGCCCCAAAGTTCGCAAAGAATGGTTTCTGTAAACCAGTGAAGAGATTTTAAAAAGTATCTTAGATAAAGAAAAATTCAACCATTGTGAAGTACTTACTGGAGATAAGCTGAATCCTGATTGAGTATATTGAAGTCAAGGAATACAAATTTAATATTCAAAAGGAAATGCTCCAGTACAGATGCTTATGAATAAGAATTAGGAGAGGTAGTAGATCATCTTTCATCATGAAAACTAACAACGGTAAGAAAAAGAATTGTCAAAAAGGATATAATATTATCGGAGGTAGTAAAAACAAGAAGAAGAATTCTTCATGGAAGTTGAACCACGTCCTGTAAATTCAAGTGAACAAGACATAATCAATGGAAAATGCTCAAATCATGTGCAAATCTGAATTATCCATGTATTAAACAGATATTGAAGATGATAGTACATCAAATTGCAAAAACAATACAAACCTAGTGTTGGTCTCTGTATTTGAAATATTAGCAAGACCACCAACAACTAGCCCTGCAATACAGACATGATGGTAGCACAGTTATAAACTTAGAAGGCAACGTATCAGGTGCAAACCAACCTCTCCGTGCAAACTATGCAAACTTTAATCTGTGCCACACGATGTTGATCCAAGGGTGCGCTTAGGGAAGGTGGGAGGGGTGATTTGCAAAAGCGTTTCTAATCACCCTTTGCAAATCACCCCTCCCACCTTGCAAATCACTCCTCCCACCTTTCTTGAGCGCACCATTGGATCAACATCGTGTGGGTCAGATTGAAGTTTGCATAGTTTGCACAGAGAGGTTGGTTTGCACCTGATATGTTGCCAACTTAGAATGCCTGTTCTACAAATTATAGAAAAAAAATCTAAACAAAACATCAGTCCAAGAAGATACAATAAGAATAATGAAGAGCCCACTTTATTTCTAACTGCATATTGTTTTACTGATTGGCTAAACTGAGGCCTTGGCTTTACATAAGCACGCTTTTATTTATAGGAAATCGGTGGTTCTCTTTGACCAAATAGAAGCTATAGCAAATCACCACATGAAAATATGCAATTGAATCTTTGACAATGATCAAACTTCCTTTTGTAATTTGCATATGGCTACCATTCATAAATCTGATCACGAATCTGAGCGGTGAATTTTGTGAGTTCATAATAAATACCAACAAAATACTTTTAAGTTGTCTTCTATGATGTTTGGGAACTAAGAAATTGGCAACACTGAGGAGATGCAGATAAATATCGACATAACCATAGCATCTGGAGTTAACATTGAGCAGTGACATTTTCTCGGAGTGTAAAGGAGAATTAAAATGTTTGACTGAATGTTTGCATTGCATGAGGGACACGGGAAACTGACTTCTATGGTCCTCAGGCCATTACTGATGTACTGATCAGCATATCAAGGATCAAAGTCCTGATGAACTGACAATCATATTACTCAGAAAACTCCAGTTCTGTGGAAAACTAAATGAAGCATGCTTAATGAACCTCGTAGCTAAGGCTGATAGCATCTGAAATCATCCTCCTAAAAGAATCGACAGCATGTGACTGTGGATACACATTATGCTAACATGTCAGCCTCGAATAAACCCAAATTCCTACCCCTACTTATAAGTGATCGCACGGGAACTGGTCCATTCGACCCTCTTATACATCCCGAAAATCATTCCCCGCTGTGTTCTAGTGCGGCAAGGGAGCTAGGGTTCACCGCGCAGGGCCACCAAGTGGGGGGCGGACATACCGATGAGCAGCGAGGCGCTGGCCTCGGGGAGGTAGTAGAAGCGGTGGCGGCGCAGGACGTGGCCGAGCACGAAGGAGAGAACGAGCATGGAGATCTGAAGCAGAATCCCCACGCCTGCCACCTGCTGCTCCTTCCCCGGCGGGGCCAGGGGTGGGGGCGGCGCCAGCCCGCCCGCCGGCGGCGAAGCCGAGGCCAGGCTCAGCTCCAGCGCCATCCTCAACCCCCGCCGGCGGCGCCGGAAACCCCTCCCTAGTCTCGCGCGGGCGCGGTCCGGTCAAGGGTAGCGGCGGCGGCGGAGGAGGTTCTAGAAAGGAAAGGATCGGAGCTTCGGAGAGGTGGCGCGGGCGCGGGGCGAAGAGATGCGCGGCACACGGACAAGGGGTCGAGAGGTGGGCCCGGGATTCCTGGACGCGGAGGAGGATGCGTACAACTACAACAACTAGCAGCGCCTGCTCTTGATGCGCTGCTAGTTCACTTGTCTTGTTCTTGTTCGTATAAACAAAGGAAAAAGTCATCGGTCCTAGTGGAATTGGCCTGAAAATTCGACGTGTTTTGTACCTTACGATTTTGGACAGTGAGAAAATAATGGTCAACTTGGATGTTTGAATTTTGAGAGATAGGAGGAGTGAAAACGAAGTCTCTTTAAAAAAAAAAGTCTCGGGTGATCTATAGCCAACCAGGTGGCTTCATTTGGATGGGGAATGCACATTCTTTTCTACTGTGTACGGTGCACCAAAGAATGGGGTAGAGAACTCGTTTGGTGGTCGTTGGAGGATAATGGCTGTCAGAGGTCCATACTTTTTTTATTGTTGTTGATGAGTATTATTACTGACTAGCACACATGCCCGTGCGTTGCTACGGCTACCATATAAACAATTCATGTCATCTCATCGTTGATTTCAACATTGTCCGACTATGCTCTACGATCTCATGCATGTACACTGGAAAGTCTTCCATGTTCCTCAATTGATCTATAAATTTGCACTAAATATTTATGATCTTATCTCAAGTAATAATATCTGATTGGAAGAAGTCCTATTTTTGTCCCTAATCGCCGAAGTCCGGTTTTCGTCCCTCAACTACAAAACCGGGTATAAGTGATCCATCAACTTTGCAATCCGTTCGATTTCCATCCCTCAGCGGTTTCGACTCGGCTGACGTGTCACGTGGGGCCCACCTGTCAGGTCAACCTTTTACTCTCTTCTCTCTCCTAATCTCCTTCACCCTCCACGCTGCCGCCGCCCCGCCTCCTGCCCGCCTGCGCCGTCACTCGCCGCCAGACCGCCTGTGCCGTCGCCCGCCCCCTCCTCGGCGTCCACCACCTGCCTCTGCCGGTGCCTGTCATCTGCTTGCTCGCTGCCAGCGCTCAGCGCCTGCTCGCCCGCCTCCCCAGCCCCTTCCGTCTGCGCGCTCCCTGTTTGACCGCCGGCCTCCGCGAGCGCGCAGGTACACGCTCCGCAGCCGCCGCAGCTCCGCGCTCTACCTGCCCGCCCCGCAGCCACCGCAGCTCCGCCCTCCGCCTGCCCGCTTCCGTCGCCGCCCGCCAAATCCTCCACTCTCTTCCTGAAGCTCCGACTCCTTCCCCCAAATCTGGGCTCCCCCGCAGCTCTATGAAGGTGGGGTGGACATCGGCGACCGGCAGGTGTCGGGGAGCCCTGGTGGGCGGCGACGGAGGCGGGCTAGCGGCGGTGTGCAGAGAGGGAGGGGGAAGAAGAGAAAAAAAAAGAGTGAAAAAATTGTAAACTGGAAAGTCTTCCAGTTTACAATTCATGTCATCTCATCGTTGATTTCAACATTGTCCGACTATGCTCTACGATCTCATGCATGTACACTGGAAAGTCTTCCATGTTCCTCAATTGATCTATAAATTTGCACTAAATATTTATGATCTTATCTCAAGTAATAATATCTGATTGGAAGAAGTCCTATTTTTGTCCCTAATCGCCGAAGTCCGGTTTTCGTCCCTCAACTACAAAATCAGGTATAAGTGATCCCTCAACTTTGCAATCCGTTCGATTTCCATCCCTCAGCGGTTTCGACTCGGCTGACGTGTCACGTGGGGCCCACCTGTCAGGTCAACCTTTTACTCTCTTCTCTCTCCTAATCTCCTTCACCCTCCACACTGCCACCGCCCCGCCTCCTGCCCGCCTGCGCCGTCACCCGCCGCCAGACCACCTGCGCCGTCGCCCGCCCCCTCCCCGGCGTCCACCACCTGCCTTTGCTGGCGCCTGTCATCTACTTGCTCGCTGCCAGCGCTCAGCGCCTGCTCGCCCGCCTCCCCAGCCCTTCCGCCTGCGCGCTCACTGCTTCGACCGCCGGCCTCCGCGAGCGCGAAGCTACACGCTCCGCAGCCGCGGCAGCTCCGCGCTCTACCTGCCCGCCCCGCAGCCACTGCAGCTCCGCCCTCCGCCTGCCCGCCTCCGTCGCCGCCCGCCAAATCCTCCACTCTCTTCGGGAAGCTCTGACTCCTTCCCCCGAATCTGGGCTCCCCCGCACCTCTATGAAGGTGGGTGGACAGCGGCGACCGACAGGTGTCGGGGAGCCCTGGTGGGCGGCGGCGGAGGCGGGCTAGCGGCGGCATGCAGAGAGGGAGGGGGAAGAAGAGAAAAAAAAAGAGTGAAAAAATTGTAAACTGGAAAGTCTTCCAGTTTACAATTCATGTCATCTCATCGTTGATTTCAACATTGTCCGACTATGCTCTATGATCTCATGCATGTAAACTGAAAAGTCTTCCATGTTCCTCAATTGATCTATAAATTTGCACTATATATTTATGATCTTATCTCAAGTAATAATATCTGATTTGAGTCGACAAAAGGCCGAACCTAGCCTGTTTTACAAAGCCGAACCGAAAAGTGAACGAATCACCAAACTCAGTAGCCCAAAAAAGCTTTAGCCCATCTTGGCCTATTGGCCCAAGGTGCACATATTTTTATAATCCCTTCTACACTTCTACTGCTGTTGTCCCCACGTCCGGCCATCCCTATCCTATCGAAGTGCAGCTTCTTGCTCCTGCTGCCCGCCGCCAACCTCTCCCGTCCTGCCGTCCACAACTCCACATCCATCATGAGGTCAGTTGTGACAGCTGCCTTCCTCCATCGGCATGTGCGAGCAGCGGCTGGCAGCGGCATGCCAGACGCCGCGGTGTCACGAGCGAGCGGCCGCCAGACGGGGAGCTGCGGCGTCGTGGGCGAGCAGCCGCTGGCAAGACAGGCACATCCCTGACGAGGCATGGGGCAGCGGTGCCAGGTATGCCGGTTTTCAGGCGATGAAGGGAGCACGAACGTTTCAGGGGGCAGGAGTACCCACCTGAAAGACAACAGGTGACGACGATGTCTGTGCTCAGTTTCATGTCGCGGGTGCTCGATTGAACTACAAATGACCTCGATTCGGTGGTGCTGATGCTCAATTCAATGATGGTCAGGCTGGCAGTAGTGATACTTGATTGGAAGCATGGGGGACGGGAGGGGCTATAGCGCAGCCGCCTGACTGACAGGTGCCGCCGTCGAGTGAGGAAGTAGGGCGGGGATGGAGAGGAGTCGAGAGGAGGGGAGGAAGCGAGGGAGAGGTGGGCAATGCCCCAGGTCACCATTGCCAGGAGGTGGGAGGGGAGCCGAGAGAGGAGCGGGACTCGGAGGTGCCGGGTGCGGAGAGTCGGAGACGATGACGCGGGCGATCGTTTGACCGACTGACACGTGGGACCTACCTGTAAGGACGACTATGAAAAGGGCAGAATCATTGCTTGCTTTAGGAATAGATATAGATATATTTGCTACATCCAAATATTATTCGTTTTGGTATTTCTATACATATATAATTTTTGTTAACTATCAAAAGCTATATATCTATGCAATGTTTAGGTCCGCAAGTCTGTGGAACTTTACTGTAGTAGAGGATCTAAAAGGGTTGTTCCGAGTAACGAAACCAGCATATAACCAGGATTTTCAAAGGACCGCAGCTCTCTTTATATACCGACATATATAAATAGGTTTCGTTACTCGAACCAACCCTTTATATTCTCTTTACCATGGTGTTCCATCAACCAAAGGATAACTTGTAAATGAATAAAATAAGTAGAAATGACTCTCATGATAATGAAGTTCACTTGCTTAAAATTTAGGTCATGTTGTTTGAGCATTTGGGCGTTTTCGGATCGCTAATTGTTATGGCCTCTAAAACCAAATTAATGCCACCGAAAGCATAAAGATGAAAGGCTTATCTTGCTTATGTGTTTTAGCGGTATCTTTTTTTTTTTTGAGGTCCCAAAACTAGCAGTCCAAAAGAGTCGGGAAGGTCAAACGAAAAGGGTTTTGGAGCATATCTAGCAAGTCTTCCAAAATTTTACTAAAAAGGTGCCATTGGAATGTCCCAATACTATTTTCATAGAGTATTGGGAGATATGCTTTTGCAGTCTCCCAATAATCTCTTCCCAATAGCAACTAATATTGGAAGAGTCAGTTATTTAGTTCGGGATTATGTTTTCTTATTCATCTTTTGAAGAGTTGACAGAGACCATGGACCGTGGAAAAATGCATTAGTCTCACCTATCTATCACGTTAATACCTTCAGTGACATGCAAGAACAGCTACACAGGCCCCGGGGCGAAATGAGAATTACGCTACAAAATTACATCTAGATTTTAGTTACAACAATTCATGGCTTTACAATTCCATGGAGCTTCCACCCCCCAAGCCCAGCCATAGAAAAAGCCTGCATACCATGTGGCGTGGAAATTCAGTAAACCTGCTTAATATACAAACTATTTATGGAAAAACGGAATACTTTTGTGTCTTTGTCCGACAAAGTTATACTAACCTCAACCCATGATTTCCCTGAAGCTTCTAGCAATGCCGCGTTACATGTCTTGAGCACAACTGAGTCACCAGAAAACATAGAGGCGGCTTCCTCCCACCCTTTATTATGACCCATGCACCTGAGTAGTTATTCTAAGGAAGTGTCATGATATGTCTAGCAATGATGTATCAAGCAGTCAAGTACAAGTATTGAGAGAATCATAAACTTGAAGTATACATCGAGAACCAATGAGAGTTAACAGAAACTCGCAGATGACTCACATCACAGTTAAGATCTCATCGCTCGAGTATTCACATATTGCCTTTTGCAGATGCTCTGCAGTTTGGCCATCCATTGCCGCAATTGAGTAGAAACTTGGGATAAAGTGTACAACTGCTTGAGATAATCCCTGAACATGCTCTTGCAGGATCTTAAGAGTTTCCTTTGTGCGCATTGCATCACTGTGTAGAAAGAGAATTATGAAAAATTACATGAATGTCGTATTGTATGACTATGCTGTTAGTTGATCAAATTATGTGAGTATTTTAATCATCTTAATTCTACAGAGACACTCAACTTTACACAAAAAGGTTAGAATGTGGATATTATGTTTGGTTCTGAGAAAGAAACCCATGATTTCATCAGCAGAAAAGGAAGGCGATAGTTGAATGGTGGAATTGGAAAGAATTTACATGTTCATTCTGTTAAAACAAGCTACCAGAAAAAGGAAATAGTGCAGTAAATTTCACGTGCAACAGTACATGAGCCCAGCCCCATGAAAGAGATAACACATGAGCAGAAATGCAAGACGATATAAGTAACAGAGTAATCTTGCTGGTTCATTTCACTTAAACATGTTTGTGCCAAAAGGAAATTAGTGCAACAATTTATTTGATGAGACACTATGCATTCAAACATATGAACACCAAATCCATACATATATATGCAATTGCAGGAACCAGGATCCACCCCCTTCCCGTGGAAAAGGAAAAAGAGAATAATGAAACAACTAAATCAGAAGCTGGAATACAACATAAAATCTTTATCCAAGAGTGATACACTAGAAAACCTGCTTGCAAAAATAAAATGGAAAAAAAATTGTAATCCCATTCAGCATTCATTTAGGCAATAGAAACAAATATTTTCAACTGCAACCAACATCTTGAAGTTTGCATACATTACTTAAATCCAATTTGTACAGTGAGCCATGATAATTCATTCATACTCTCTTACACAAAAAGGAACAAACCTGCACAGAACAAGCTCAGGTATCCATCCCATTTGTTGAAGTTTATTAGAAACGCTGATTGCGTCGGCTCTCCCAGCCTTGCTTAGAGGTCTGTCATGATCTGACATTAGGCCAAATATTAAACACTGTTTTTCAGAAATAAACGCTAGAGGCCAGCAATGGCAAAGGAAAAACACATAGTGACAGAGTCTATTGTTCACAGAATTACCAATTTACGTATTGTCTACAGCAATATCTCGCTTAAATGTAAATGTAACAGAACGGCTATTGTAATAAGTCTACAGGAATTTCTTGCTGAAATGCGGTCAGACGACACGCCTATTTTCTTACTGCAGCTTTTGCAGAACTTTAATCACTCTGATTAATCAATGAGAAGCTGTGTTTATCCAAAAAAATGATTCTGAAATACCACGACAATTCATCATTTACCAAAACGCAGGCAGCCAAGGCACGGCCGCACGAGGTATCGTACAATATGTAGCAGCAATAGGGTGTAGAAACAGCACACGAGCATCATAAATCCTATGCATCCATTGTTTCTAATTTCAGCAATGATCCTTCCTATCCAGTGGAAGCTAAATTGGCAAACAAACTCAGCGCGTAGCTAAACCAGCCAAGGCGCTGCTGCGCTTGGCGTACCTTTGGTGGAGCGGCCCCCGGCGGTGCTCTCCCCATGGCGGAGGAGGATGAGGCGGCGGCGCGGCGTTGTAGAGGGCGCGCCCGCGAGCGCCGGCTCCGCTGCGGCCGCCGGCGCCTCGACGGAGACGGAGACGGAGCGGGCGACGGCCCGGGGCGGGCGCAGGGAGGCCGGGGCGCGGGAGGAGGAGAGGAGGAGGCGCGGCGCCGAGGCGGGAGGCGCGGAGCAGGAGCCGGAGGGCAGCGCGGCGGGAAGAGGAGGAGCTGGAGCTCTCATCTTCCGGTGGTGGCTATGGGTTGGGTTGATTTGGCTGCTGACATGGGATGCTACGGGAGAGCATAGCGAGGATAGGTGAGGTCAGGTTTTGCTGTCCTGTGCTACCTGTTCTACAAGCCGCTCGTACACTCTAGATCATGCCAAAACTATAGATGGCCATGCAGCCCGTGGCCCGTTGGCACGGCCCACGGCACGGGAGTTTGGCCCGGCCCATGGCACGGCACGGCACGGTGGCAAGAGACCCGTGCCGGCGCGGCACGAGGTGTCGTGCGGGCCATGTGCCGCCACCCTGGCCCGTGGCACGGCACGGGCACGCCCGTTGCGGCCCGGTAACCCCAACATTTTGGTTAAATAGTTTCAACATTTATATTAAACAACTTCAATACTTCGGTTAAACACGTTCAACATTTACATATGTTCAACTGTGAATGTTTGAAAATGTTGAAGCAAGAAAAATAAAATGTTGAAACAGAGAGAACGTAATGTTTAAAACGTTATAACAGGATATTGAAAAGGAGAAAATAGAGTGTTGAAAATCAAGTACATCTTCTCCATGGCCGGTAGCGGGCTTACGGGCCATGGGCCGGCACGGGCGGCACGACACGGGAAATCGGCCCTGGGCCGTGCCGTGGGCTGAGACCTTAGCACGAGGCACGGATGCGGCCCGGCCCGACCGGCACGACGGCATGGCCAGGCACGACGCCGTGCGGCACGTTACGGCCCGGCGGGCCGTCGTGCCGGGCCGGCACGGCCCGCTGGACATCTATAGCCAAAACTATCTTCTTCTTTTCTTGTAAAATTTTCGACGAATTGGGTGTATGCCTGTATGGATATAAGTATATATCTTATTTATGCAGGCCTGCCTATAGCTTGTTGGAAAAAAAACTGACAGTGAAGGTTAGAAGCTCTGCCAATTCATTAAAAAATCCGTGAGAGACCATACGGCCATGCGGTTAGTCTAAAGACACCAGATTGTCATACGTGGCACAGAAAAATAGAAGGTTTTCATATCATGATACAATATCATTAAACGAGTAATCACGCTTATTAGACAATGTTGTGCTATAGTAAAAATTGTTAATAAAATATTAATTAGGCTTAATAGATTCGTCTCGTAATTTCATGTCTATCCGTGTAATTAGTTATATAATTAGATTACATTTAGTATTTCTAATGTTCGGTTTATAATTGCTACGGTGATTTTCGTAACCTTTTTTCCACAAACTAAACATGCCCTAATTTGATCCCATCCGACAAGTAACCAATCATCGAGATGGTTTTATGAGTTTGTACACATCAGGTGTAGGAGTAACATAACTCAATGAAATGACATGCTCTTCCACTGTTAGAAGGGGTAGAAGGCAAAATTACTTTTAACCGTAATTAATAATGGATCAGTGAAACAATATCCAACTCATTACGCGCTCACATGCACAAAATGTTACAAGGTAAGTACGATTTCCCTGAAATATTACCAGTCAATTTTTTTAAAAGCAAACATCGAGCTAATGCTTGTTCCGTTATAGTTTTCTTGAAATTTGAAGTTTTGTAAGTTAGTTATGTCTTTCAAGGGGAATCGCCATTCTAGGATTTTGCAAACGATATAGTGTCTTACACTACTATCCGTAGTATATAGTATAGAGCATATCAAATCAACCATTTTTAAAGGTAATTTGGTAATAATTACATATGTATTAATTAACTCTCTTACGATGGGTGAATTTTTATTGTAAAAAATATATTATCGCGATGTAATTTTTGTTGTTTCCCCATAATACCCTTATACTATCTATACTACACAAGCTTTCAGTAGTATACTATTAATTTTGACCATCGGATGTTTCCACACTAGTCCTTTTCGAGCACTATTATACACCCGTATAAGACACCGTAAGAGAGCTCACGATATATACCAAAGAAAGCTTGAGGCAAAGGAGAAAGTGGATAATGTCTTGCATTGCAGCAATCAAACCAAAATAAAGTATTAAAAGTTAAAAAACTTCTTTTCTTGGTAACCTAGCTCCCAAAGTTGCTTCCGTCCCAGTATGAAAACTGTTGATTTGGATGACCTTATAGTGGATATAAAAAAGCGAAACCTTTTAAACCGTCGATCTTAGCCGACCCAAGATGTAAAAGCAACTATAGGACTACAACTTTCATGAAGATTGCAGGTTGAGTGTTTGGATGAATTCCAGAGAACGTGAAGCCTAAACCATCGGCTTTGCTACTAGCATTTCAAACGAGTTTTCAAATTGCACAATCAATGACATGCTCGTGAATGTATTTACATGATTAAAGAGGTTTCTAAACACCCGAGGTGCTACAATATTTACTAGCCCTCGAGCCAAATATTACAATATTAAAAATCGAGCAATGAGCAATGGTATTACGGAACCATATCCTGGTGTTATAGTGATCCCAATATACCAACAACATCTAGGCAGAGAGCAGAGGATGATCGCGTGAACTCAGCTACCCACCTTGAAGGCGTCCACGAAAAGGCCCAGACAGACACCGGATTTCCAGTAGTTCACCATCGAAATCAATGACTGAAGCCTCCCAGGAGGCCTGGCGATTGGCTTTCTGTACATAAGCATACCAATTCCCTCGAGGGCAGCCACTACAACACCAGCAACAAGAACATCCCAGTCGCCAGTCTGACCTAGTATTGTTGCCAAGGCGTTGGCAGTGTAGAAACCAAAGAGCACAAGGAATATCTTCATGGGGGAGTTGGTTCTGCCAGAATTAAGCTTTTCAAGTAGCTCCCTTCCAGCTGCTTGGATGAGTCTGCCCAACCTTGTCCTACCAAGGAAGCCACTGTCCTCGTCAAAGTCTTGGCCATCAGCGTTGGCAGATGGCCCACCAGTTTCCAAAGCGAAGGCTGGCCTCCATCTGCTGTTTTTCATCAGGTAACTAGAACAAATTACAGATATCAAACCGTGGTACCAAAGCTTCTGAACATTATGAAAATCAGCCAAATGTTATTTTGGTTTCAATCTAGCATGACAAACCTTAAATTTCTTGCTAAAGCTAACTAGTCGATAGTAAAATAAGACCACAGTTAATTCAATACCTGGCTATTTTGCATCTGCTTTCGTAGCTGATATGATCATGTGCACAAAGATATATTACATTGCACTTTAATTACTTTGGCCACTAATTAAATTGACCATGTGAAAATAAAATCATTAAATTCTGCATAGTACTTCCATCTTTTGCTGTGGCTCAAACAGTTAGACCAAATATGTTATTATTAATTCAAGAAGATGCCCACTGAACATCACTACCCTGGTCCTCTAAAACTAATGAAACATAGAGGTAATTACTTGAACTGTTACTTGAGCAAAAATAGCACATTGCTCTTTTTTTTTTTCGAGTTTTCCTGGACACTTGGAGTATGAAGTGGCCATATTGGATCAGCACTTAAGTTGTACTCAGTTTGTAGTGGAGTCACAGAATTTTAAAAGGTCGATTTTCTATCAACAAATTTGTTAAGCCAGGTGACAGTTATGGGGGACAGAAAAAGTAACGTGAATGTCAGAATCCACCCTTGTTCCGAACACGCATCAAGAATAAGAGTTGTCTAGAATCCACCTGAGAGCCCCTCCGCCTATTCTTGTTGGCCGGCCGCAGGAAGCATGCCCGGCGGAGGGGGCGCAGCACCGCGCCGCCTGGGAACCCCCGGAGAGCCCACCGGACGGCGCCCTTCGTTCAGGAGCGCAGGGAGGGGCCCCATGCCGCAGAAGCATGGGCGGCGGCTGCTCAGTGCCGAGACGCGAGCGGCCGCGGCGGCGCGAGGGGGTAGGTGGAGACGACGTGGGGAGGACTGGAGGAGCAAGCTAGCTTCTCACTCCGGTTGGCCCTGCGGCTTCGAGGATGAGAGAGAGAGAGCGCCTCGGCTTCTGGTTCACTGGTGGGTTGGGAGAAAGGATGAGGTACTCCCGTACCCGGCCGTCGATTGCATTGATGGACAGAGACCATCTTGTTTGTTTCCCCCCACGCGCGTGCCTGAAACTTCAGCTTTAATATCTACGGGCCGTTTGCCCGTTTAGCAGCGCGGTTCACCCACCGTAGGCCACCAGCCGGCGCCGGGCACTAGGGGGAAGAAAAAAACGAGAACCGAAAACCAAACCAAAGAACCGGAACTGGAACCAAAAGAACTGGAAACCGAGAATTTCGGTTCGGCTCTCGGTACCTGTTCTGAAGGAGTCGAATTCCTCGGTTCGGTTCGGCTCGGTACTCGGTTAACTGAAAGAACCGTTTAAGCGAGGAGGCCCAGCAACAGCCCAATAGCAGCCGGCCCATTAACAAACCCTAACCCCACGCGCCTCACTCGTCCACCTGCCTCCTCCCGACCCCTTCCCCAGCCGCGCCTCCTCCCGACCCGGCGACCCCTTACCCAGCCGCACCTCCTTCGGCTAGCGGCGCGCCGGCGCCGGCGCCGGCCCCCACCCGCGCCACCTCCAGCCAGGGTGACCAGCCCCCACCCGCCTTCTCGCCTCCTCCCCTTCTCCCGTGCGCCAACGGGGGCGGCTTCCCCTTTTCCTGCGGTCGGCGGCGGGCATTGGCGGTGCCTCCTCTTCTCCTGCGGCCAACGGCGGCACCACGGCAGGGCTGCCGCCCCGTCGCTCGTTCCAACAGCGGCGGCGCCTTCCCTCCTCCCCCGCAACAGCTTCTCCGGATCCAGCAGCGACGGCCGGCGACGCCTCCCCTTCTCCAGCACCAGCAGCGACGGCCGACAGCGCCTTCCCTCCTCCCGCAAGGCCTGTACTACTTCAATCCACTCCGATTTGGTGTGTTTTTTGTTGGATTTTGATGCAAAGATTGAGATTCGAGTTCCTAGTATGAAGGATTTGGATTTGCAGGGATTTTTTTTGTTGGCCGGTTAGTTCGGTTAGAACCGGAACCGAACCGAAAGAACCGAGTACCGAAGTGCTCGGTACCAAGTTTTGTAAAGAACCGATCGGTACCTATTTTCTAGAGGAACCAAATTTCATCGGCTCTTTCGGTTCGGTTCGGTTAGAACCGAATGCCCAGCCCTACCGGGCACCCCCTTTGCTGATATTTAACTTTTTACCATTATTACCGATAATAATTTCTCACATAGCAACTTTGCAGTTGCTAATATGTTTTTGGCGGAAAAAGAAAATACATATAGATTTACCAGTTTTGCTCGCGTTGCATGCCAACTCACCATGACAGCGTGGATTCGAGATGCGAAATGGCCGAGCTGCCCCTACCTCATATGCTAGTCATCTCCTCCCTACTCTCATGTCATTGACGCGTGGGGCCCATATCATCTTCAACTTCCCGTCGCTCCACGCTTGGAGTCTCAAGAGACAAGACATCGATTGAGATGGAGCCAGAAGCGCACCTTGGAGACGAAGCTGCGGCAGAGGAAGTCGCGGTCGGCGATCTGGGCGAGGCGTGCAACCTAGGATGGGGAGAGCCCCAGCGAGTGGTCGATGCGGGCGTAGAGGATGCACGGGTTGGAGGCCACGACATCGGCCACCTTCTTCGGGGAGAGCCCCAATCCCATGAGGAAGGCGAGCAAAGCGTCCTCGTTGGAGCCAGACTTGAGGTGCGTGAGGCTCTTCGACACCTGGAGTGCCTACGGTGGGGTGAGGTTGGCAGCAGGCGACAAGGTAGTCCTCGACGGCGAAGGTGTTCGTTGCGGGAGCCGGGCAGCGGCCGTGCTTGCCGCGGCTGCGCGTGTGAGGGTGACGCGGAGGCGGCACCAGGGTGGGAGGAGGACGGAGGAGGGACATGGGCACCGGGCGTGGAGCATCGTGTGGCTTCGACGCTTGGTGCACGCTGATGCCATGTCGAGTAGGAGCGAACATGGAAGAAAGTATGGTGATAGGTTGAAGATGATGCTTATAGGTGGGTCCCACGCGTCAACTGCATGAGAGAGTGGACGAGATGGCTAGCATATGAGGTCGGGGGCACCATAGACATTTTACATGCGTGAGATCACTAGGATAGGATCCGAGCTGGACTGCACTGTTGACGTGCCACACAAGCACAAGTGACAAATTTGTATGCATTTTCTCTCTCTGCTGCTAAAACATAGTGGCAACCCCAAGAGTGATATATGAGTTGTCATTGATAATAATGGTAAAAAGTTAAATATCCAACTCTCTTTCCTTTTCATTTTTATACTTAGCCTTTTATGCATTACATTTGTTCACTTCTTAAAATATTTTTATTTATGATACATTGTTTGTTTACCATGTTGTATCGATTGTTCGCATAATACTTATCAAATGTGTCCATGTTGTTATTTGAATTGTTTGCATAATACCTATGAAATGTTCCATGGTACCCAGTCTATAGCAAGCGTAAAAATGTCCAAAAATGTTCCATGGTACCCAGTCTGTAGCAACCATAAAATGTTCTGGTGTTATTTAGATTGTTCACATAATACCTATATAATGTTCTATGGTGTTGTTTGGATTGTTCGTATGGCGTTGGTTGGATTATTTGTAATCTACAAGATGTTTCATTACGATGTTTGGATTGTTCCTACAATATATATGAGATGTTCCATGATACTGTTTGGATTGTTCACATAATATATGGATTGTTCACATAATATATGGATTGTTCACATAATATACATGAGATGGTTGAAAGTGTATGCCCCCTGGTTGATTTTGATGTTGACATGTGTAAATAGGCCTTAGGTGATAACATGTGTAAATAGGTTTTACTAGTGAAAAAGGGTGTGCTGGAAAAAAAATGAACGGTGCGTCACTAAGGGGAGGACGGTCCACATTTCAAAATTTATGAAAGGCAGACAGTTCGGTCCTAGATGGGGAACGTCCACAGTCTAATTTTTCGAGGCTCCGTATTGTACAGAGCATAAGAGCCTCTGTTGGTTTTAGCCAATTGTGAAGGACGGTCCATGGTGGTGCGTCCGCGGTTCAAAAGTGCCCATGTCAAAGTTTGATCGTGACTCTGGTAGAACACGAAGTGAGGGGCGGGCGGACTGTCCGCCCAGTGGCCGCGGCTCTGCCCTTCGTTTGGTGTGTCAGGTTGTTTCTATTTGTTCCTAGGACTGTCTAGAGTTCATTTCAAAAGGTGCATTCGACGTGCACTAGGGTTTCAATGCTTGAGAGGCATCAATGGTGATTTGATCAGGTTGGATCGGGGAGGATGTGGGCTCCTTGACGATGAGACGGACTCTGGTGAGGGCCGTGAGTTAGAGGAGAGCGGTGCTTGGGTAAAGTTGGCTGGTTCTTAGCTTGAGCTTGGTGGAGAGCAATGGCGAAGAGAGAAGCAACCTTGGAAGAGCTCCTCCTTGGAAGCTTGAGGATGATGAGGTCAGGATGGATCGGCTCGCCGATGTCAGGCTCCGGCGACCCTCTGGCGAGGTCTTGGAGTGGGCTCCAATGGAGAAACCTTGGGATTTCTGCAAGGTTTTGGTGGATGAGAGAGAGAGAGTGGGAATGAGAGAACGAGAGGGCAAAAGGGGTTGTGCTCGAGCTGTGGGAGAGGTGAGCTAGCGGCCCTGCGTGGCGGTACATGGGGGTACTAGTTTGGTAACTAAATCATGTTTTACTTAATGCTAAAAATGCTTATGATGCATGCTTAGATTAGAAGGTGTTTAGTTCAAGGAGAACTTCTCCAAATATCCACTGTTCATTGAATATTTACTATTACTCCATCTCACAGAACACGCTTCCCAACACAATTGCTATAGTATCCACAAACTAAACTTACCTAGGTTTTTAGGCTGTTACATGTAGTCTCTTTGGAAAAAAGAACTGACAGCGAGGGTTATGAGCTCTGTTAACTCATTCAGAAACCATACGGTTAGCCAAGAGACCAGATTGTCATATTTATTTCCGCAGCATAAAAAGAATAGGAAACACCGAAATACATAAAACTTAATAAGGGGAATGCTCGTTTACAACGCATTGTACCACTGCAACTGAATGATTATTCGACCCCATTCAATCAAAAGTAACCAATCACCTAGGTGATTTGAACTATTTGAGTTAAAAGTAACCAATGCTTAGATTAAATCCCAAGGTACGAGCTGCCCCGCGTGGCGGTACGTGTAACATCACTCTGAGAATTGTGAAGGTAACAAAACCCATATTAAACATGTGAAATGGCTTATGCTCTTCCACAATGAAAAGGAATAGATGGCTAAAATACTCTTAACCACAATTAACGCAATGAAAGAAGGAAAAAGTCCATATTACTCCCCTCAAACTATAAGCAAAGTTTACGTAACCCCTAAACTATCTTTTGGTTTATTTTACCCCATAAACTATGTCACTTGGTGTATTTCTACCCCTAATACAATTTGTCTTTTTCATTTTCTCCATGCACAAGTTGAATTTTTTAATTTAAAAATTTTGCATGATTGTAGTAAACATCACAATGTATGTCAAAAAAAATATATTATGATTTTTTCGTCACTAGTTTTTGTATAATATCGTGTCCTAAGGATTAATTAATTATTAAATATCTTACCCATCAAAATAATGACAAAAAATCATTTTATATTTTTCTATCATGCATTATGATGTCTACTATCATCTCCCAAAATTTGAACGTAATATGACACTTGTACATGGAAAAATAAAAAAGAGAAATTGTATTAGGGGTAAAATAGGCCAAATATATAGTTTAGGGGGTAAAATAATCCAAAAAATAGGTTTAGGGGGTTATGTGGACTTTGCTTATAGTTGAGGGGACTAATTTGGACTTTTTCCATGAAAGAATATCCAACTCACTACACGCTGACATGCTCAAACTGTGACAAGTATTACCAAAGAACTATAGGCAGTCAATTTTTTTCAAACAATAACAGGTCATTATTCAACTAACATCAGCCCTTCCTTTTATTTTTCTTGAATAAGCACAAATGCAAATTAGATCAGGTGAATGACTGGAAGAGAACTAAGGATATCTACAGTTGCAAATTAGATCAGGGTTGAATGAATGGAAGAGAACTACAGGATATCTACAGTTTACAAGGGCAAATAATGCTTACCAGCTTGCAGCACTTTGAATAAAGGATAACCTCTCTCCAAACATCTGATCAATCTGCTCTGACATCTTGACACTTTGAAGAAATAGAAAACCTTCAAAAGCAGCCATAATCTACCAGACTCGAGCCAAATATTACAATATTAAAAGAGCATGAGGCAATGGCCATTACGGCACCAATATCCTGGTGTTATAGTTCTCCCAATATAACGAACAACAATAAGGCAGGCAGCAGGGATGATCGCGTAAACTCAGTCAGCTTGAAGGCATCACAAAAAGGCCCCAGACATACACCGGCTTTCCAGTAGTTCTCACCCATCAAATAATGACTGAAGCCTCCCAGGAGGCCTGGGAGATTGGTTTTCTGTAAACATGAGCATACCATTCCCTCGATGGCAGCCTATAGACCAGCAACAGAAACCAGTCGCCAGTCTGACGCCTAGTATTGTTGCCAAAGGCGTTGGCAGGTAGAAACCAAGGGAGCACAAGGAATATTTTTGGGGGAGTTGGTTCTGGCAGATTTCAGCTTTAAGTAGCTCGCCTCCCAGCGGCTTGGGATGAGTCTACCCATCTTGTCCTACCCAAGGAAGCCACTGTCC
>JACEFO010000868.1:0-18238 GCA_015342445.1 Digitaria exilis | reverse complement strand
TCTTTGGACACCATGAGCAATGTTCATCAAATCACAAAGTTTTAGTCCTTTGATGACTTGGGACTTCCATAGCCATTTGTCACTTGGTTATACGCCTCATACCAAATTGGTCTTACCACGCCTCTTGAGCTCCAAGACCGTCCTTGATGCTATGATGCCTGCCATCATCATATTTTACCTTGGACTATACTTTGTCCTTTCTTCTAACCCTTCCTTCTGCACTAGCATGTTCTATCTCTTGATCTCATTGTCTTTTTGTTTCACTAACTCCTCTAGCTTGGCAATTTTTAGTGAGATAAGCATTCATATCTATTTTATAACATTTTGAACAACCTTCATTAGTAGAAGCATTATAGAGTCAAGGTAGGCCTTGGATGAAGAAGAGGTGCTCTCCCAAAGACACTATAGTCACTTCAAGATCTTTGTATATTGATCTCTTAAGCATGATAAGTCTTTCTTGAAGTCACCATTTTTGCTCTTTTGGATAGCAAGAGATTTATTTGCACATAAGTGAGATCCTTTGACATCTTTCTCTCTAGAGTCATTAGCCATGTAGACAGTCTACTTCTAGTTGCCTCTAACCTTTCTTTTGTTTCATAGCAAGAGCTTCTAAAGCACGGTTTTTTCTCCTTCTCAAGGATGAGATTCTCATCTTAAGACTCTTCATCACTTGATATCCCATCCATACCAAGATGAGCTTGTGCTTGATGTACTTCTTCTTATGATCATAGCTCTTCTTGTTGCCATAGCTTCTCTTGTCTCTTCTCTCGTGTCCTCCTTCTTGTGCTTACCATGTTCCTTCTTGTTGGACACTCGGCATGAAGTGTCCATATTCACCACATTGATAACATGGTCTCTTCTTGCTTCTTCTATTGTCCTTGCTCCGCATATTTCTTTCTTGAAATTTCTCTTCTTAGGAAGCCTCTAAAGTTCTTAGATAAGCAATGCAATTTTCTTCATCGGTGCTCTCATCTTCATCGCGTTGTATCTTCCTTCTTGGCTTTGGATGACTTCCTTTTTCTTCACCTTCTTCTTTTGACCTTCAATGCAATATCTTTCTTGTTTTCCTTGCTTAGGCCGCTTTTGCTTCCGTTCTCGGCAAGTTATGTTGAAGCAACTAGCTAAGAAGGTGAACCGGAGTCATCTTCTTGAACTTCTCATCTCTTCTGCTCATTTGGGCAAGATGAACAGTCTTTTGAGTGAATGCCTTCAATAATTTCTTTGTTGGCTCGATAGTCACTCCACTCTTCACTTCCAAGTGATCCTAATGGTGTTGATCATCCCCATGAGCCTATCAAACATTTGTTGAGTGGTCTCATTATCAAGCATGACAAACTCTTCTAGTTGATTATCTAAGCAAATCAATTTTGCCCTCCTTGATCATGAATGTTCCTTCATGTGACTCTCTAAGAATATCCCAAATATCCTTTGCCACCTCCACATGTTGAATCTTGTTGAATTCTTGAGGAGACAAGGAGTTGGTGATGATTCTTGTAGCTTGAGCGTTGCGGTAGTAAGTCTTGTGCAAGCTCCGGAGTCATCTTCCCTTTCTTGGGCTTCTTCACACCTACACACACATCTTCCAAAGAGAGGGGTGAAGCCCGAAGAGATGCAATTTCATGTCATAGGCCCATTTTGAGTAGTTTTGTTCCATCAAAATATGGTGCCTTGCCAAGATTAATAGATTGAAAATAGATGCATTGAAATTAGATATATCACTATAGTCAAGTGGAACACGAGTCAACTCCCCTTACTTGTGTTTCTCTTCTTCTTCTCTTCTTCTCATCCTCCTCTAGCTTCTTTACCTTCTTTTCAACTTCTCTATCTTCTTAGCCTTTGAGTCGGCGTCTGAACTCTCATCCGAGCTAGAGTCCGAACTTGAGCTTGAGCTTTCCACTTGGTGTGGGTGATGCATCCTTCTTTGATCTTTTGCTTCTTGTTGACTTGAAAGAAGCTTTATCTTCATTATCTAGAGGAGGTAGATCGAGGGGTGGAGCTTGAGAATTGATGATGTCCACTTTTTCTTCACCTTCAATCCTCGACATCTTGATTCTCTTGAACGGTTAAGCCTTGACAAGAGCCTCGGCTCTGATACCAATTGAGAGGATCTTGTAGATGCCTAGAGGGAGGGGGTGAATAGCATACCAATAAAACCTGAAAATTCTTTCTTCACAAGTTGTCAGTGAAACCGGATCTTCCGAGTACCACTAGAAAGATCCGATGAACGGATCTTCCGAGACTTACTAGAAAGTTCCGATGTGAGAATAACCTTTCTCGAAATTCAAAATCTAACAAGTTATTTGCAATTTCACTTGAATAGAAAGTTCATAGAGGTACTCTAAGAGCAATATATGATGATCAAATACAGCGGAAACCTTTGTTGAGATAGATCGGCAATATATAGAAAATATGAGAATATATAACAAAATGAAGTAAGCAACACAAAAAGACATGAGATTTGTTCCCGGAGTCACTCCCAAGGGAGCTACATCTCCGTTGAGGTACCCACAAAGGGTAGAGTCTCTTTCAACTCGTCTCCTCCCTCAATCGACCACAAAGATCAAGATTGAGTCACTTACTAGATGATTCCACACAAGGAAAGGGTGATACAATCCTCCAAGGCGCTCCCACAAGCTAGGTGCTGCACTTGGTGACCTTTAACCGTCTAGGAGCAAGATCAAGAGTAACAACGCGAATCACAAGCCAAGGATGCTTCAAGTGCTTCTTGAGATGAACAAATGTTTCTTCCTCACTCAAAGTTAACACCCAAACCTCAAATCTCTTCTCTCAACTAATCCCCAAATGAATCTTGGCTAGGGCAAGGTTTGGAGGGGAGTGGAGAGAGCAAAGAGAGAACTAGAAGAGTGTTTTTTGTTCTGTTGTGCGAGCTGGGGTTGAAGGGGTAAGAGAGGCGGTATTTATACCCATCCCCAAAATCATACCGTTATGTTCTGAATCGGGCAAAACCGGAACTTCCGAGTACTACTCGGGATCTTCCGGATAGGCTTAGGTTAGCTGTAAAAATCCTAAGTGTACTGCCAAACCAGAACTTCCGATTCACAAAATCGGAACTTCCGATTTTGCTAAATTTTACTCAGTACCTTTTCGGAACTTCCGTTTCACAAAATCGGAACTTCCCGTTTTGCCATTTTTTACTCAGTACCATTTCGGATCTTCCGATGAAGAAAACCGGAACTTCCGGTTTTACGCAGAACCGAATCGGAACTTCCGGGAACAGAACCGGATCTTCCGGTTTTTTCCCTGAAAAACTGAGTTTTGCCCATTTTGTTCTCTCAAGGTTAGTTTTCATTTCAATATAGCACTTTAGCAACCTTGATTCATCAGACATGTCCCCCTTGATAGTACGGTGATTCCTATACTCAAATTCAAATAATAAATTCAATTAAATCCTTCATATGAGCTTCACACCATACAATTTGAATTGGGGGCCTCCTTTCTACATAATCTTTTTCTTATTTCATTTAGCACCTGCACATATCTTTATAAAAGTATGAAACCTCCAAATTATGGTTGTTATCACCACCAAAACCACTAGGGGGCCAAATGCACTTTCAATTCAACTTTATATAAGTCAGATCTCTGCTCCAGCACATCAACTCGATGCCTTCCCGGTTAAGTCTAGATGGGAATGGCAGGAATCAGCAAGTTGATATAACCAACGCTCTTACTGTTACATCCATCTGCATCCTCTTTTGTTGACCGTGCCCAAGCGTATGTACCGCCGTCCAAATGCACAAATGCCGATTTTTCAATTGATTATCTTTGATCAATCGGCATCTCAATAAGAATTCAATAAGGAGCTCATCATGAACAATATGGCGATAGATGGTCATATGTGTCAATCGTTTCACTGTAGTTCTTTTCTGCAGCATTTCTAATGCTATGTGATTCAAAATGGTATCATGGTATGACATATTTTTTTCAATAATCAGGTCTTATTACTAAACACGTCTTGACCTACTGTCCTGCAACACTGAATGTAACTCAGTACACTAATTCCATGTAGGAGTTAATAATTATGTTGAATGTTCTTGCAAGGTCTACTAGCTAAGTCCCTGAAACTCTAAAATGGTCTTTTTCTTACACAATAGTATAGCAACTAATGATGGGAGTGCCTAGACGTGTGTGCCTATATAAGACTTGACAAGTTGACAGCAGCTAGCTGCTGTTACAACAAGAGCTGGAACTTAATATTCTCTCAACAATTACACCAACGCCATGAATCTTTTAGGAAAACACATTTGCTTCTTTCTTTATACGTACTTATTTTTTTTTAAAAAAAAATGTTGGATCTCCACCATTACTGGGGATTCTTTGGATATATAGCTCTCCACCAAGTCTTGTACTTTATAGTCCAAGTACAACGCCTTGCACGCTTTTCATTTTCATATCACCATCTCTATATATTGTGTCTGGCAGACGTATCTTTTCCAAGCTTCATGCTGTTTTAAGGCTGCCATTCACTAACATGCATGCCTGACTGCAGCTAGGAATGAGAGGAATCAGCAAGTCAAACAGTCCTGCTATTGAAGGTGCTTCGAGCAGATCTGAACTCCATTCAACATTTTATCTCGGCTGCTCATTCTCGATTGAAGTTCATGTCTTGTCCCAAAATGACATGGCATGAGAGGCTAATAGGCATCCAGAACAGCGTTCTTGCATGCCTGATGTGCAACACACAAAATGTCAAAGCTTTTCACTAAAGATCAAAGTAGTGTTTGAAGCTCTTGATCTGAAAGTGCTAGAGACACCATGTTTGTGTCGGTTGGTATGGATTGTGTGTTATGTTTCTGAAATGTTGATCATGCTCTGTTGAAACAACAGTATCATGTGTGCAAATGTCCATATTTGATCATGAAATTGTTGCCACTACTTTACCTGCGTCTCAGCTATAAGTGTCTGTTTTTCTGCAGTTGTCTGCAGGAACACTGCAAATGAGGATCGGACCAAACACCTCATTGAGAAAGGTAGCAGTGTGGCATTAATGAACAAACTCTTCTCGATCATTTAACCTGAAACTGGTATACTATAGGGGTATTCATCTTCATCTTTTGATTCCAGAGGCATCAAATAATCTTGAAGAATCAAAGATTGGTGCACCAGAAGTTAGACTAAAGCTCTTTTACGGTGCCTTATACTACTATTTGGTAGTGTATATTATAGAGCATATCAAACAATCTATTGTAAGGGTAATGTAATAATAGTATTACATACGTATTAATTGAATTTCTTACGAGAGGTGGATTTTTAGTGTAAAAAATATATTATCGTGATCATTTTTGTTCTATTTCTATAAATACTCTTATACTACCTATACTACTCATGTATACTACCAACACCACTAGAGAAGCTTTCAATAGTATACAATTAATTTGACGTCGGATATTTTTATATTAGGCCTTTTCGAGCACTAGTATACACTAGTATCACGCACCGTAAAAGAGCTCACACTAAAACAGGAGAAAGTAGAGGCAGGAGCTGCAGAGGTCCTAGTTCATCTGCAGGAGCTGAATTCTTTTTTGCCCTGGATAGAAATGAGAGGGATCAGTAACTCAAGGAACCCTTGGAATGGAAATGATATGACTGCATTTGGACTCTCCATTCAACCAGGTCATCCTTAGTGCTGAGTCACTACAAGAAAAAGAGAGAGATTTGTGTACATCCAATTAGTACATGTTGCTTAAAGCACAAAGCCCTCAGAACCATTTAGTACTAGTTTTAACACCAACCGGTCCTAAATGGTACCATTTAGTACTGGTGGTGTTAAAATCCAGTACTAAATAGGCTATCCATTAGTACTGGAAATTTAATACCAATTGCACAACCAGTACTAAATGGGTCTTACCAACAAGTACATATTTCCTTTTTTTTCCAGTGACTGGCCAATACGAAGAAGTTCATGAATGTTGTCACAATGTGCTAGTGCAGTGAACTAGCGAAGAACATTTCGATCATAGATGGGCATGTGGATGAATCTCTAACGCATGTGCTTGCATGGGTATGGCTACAATCACCATGTAATTTGATACCTATAGGATCACATATTCATGCAGCAACTTATTATAAAAAACCAGTTTCTAGGAATGAGCTGTATCAGATGTTTATATCCATATAAGGTTCACTTCTGCCCAGATTCCTCAATCCTCCAGCCATGTGTTGCAAACTTGCAATGGGCTGTGTGAACTGAATAACACCATCACTACAGGAAATCAACTCTTTACCGTGTGCCGGAGGCCGGAGCCTTTGCCCTGTGTTTTGTATTGGGCACACGGCAAAGGGATTTATTGTCATGTGCCACACAGAAAGCACAGGGCAAAGAAAAACACTCAGCAAAAGCCCGTTTGTCTTGTGTCATCTTTCACTACAAGAAAAACTCATATTGATTGTAGGTGGAAGAATGTGAGTTTTTCCTATAGTGTTTTGTGCCACACGGAAACGGATTCTTTGCCATGTGTTTTTGTGGCACATGACAAAGAACCCCTTTGTCATGTGTATTTTTTATGGCACACGGTAAAGAACCCTTTCCTGTGTGCAGAAAAAGACACGTGGCAAAGATATATTTTGTGGTCGGGTAGTGTAATGATTTTTTCTTACTAGCCCTCAAATACGTATTGAAATGTAGCCAAACAATACCTACACTTTTTGCGCATATATAGACACACACACACATACCATCATCCCTGGGCTCTCATGCTGTCATATGACACATAGCTAGTAGAGATCATGTGTGCAGGGGCCGAGCCACAGGGGGGCGCGGGGGCCTGGCCCCCCTAATGCTCCCCGTAGCGTCGATTCTGCATGTAGTTCTTTCCCGCACGTTGCAGCACGGCAGCAGGAAAGTCCTCCTCGCTCCGCTCTCCTCTCTTTCTCTCTCTCCGTGTTGTGAGCTTGACGAGTTGCCATGCAGTGCTACAGCAGCTTCTCCCTGTCACGCCGGGAAAGTTTTCTATTCTATCTTTGGATAGGTTAGGGGATTAGGCGTAGCTGGGTAGGTTTTAAGCAAAATAAATTAAGCAATTGATTTACTCCCAGATTAGATTGGACAACTCTGTCCCTTTTATTTCTTGTTCTCAAATTACAGAATTCTCTTTTCAGTCTTTGGTCTTTGTTGATTGTTAATCCAAGATGAACAGGATAACCCTTGATTGTTGGCACAAGCCCGCTGTTGCTACCAAGAAGCCTAATGTCAACAATGACCAAGCTTCTAGGGTGGACGAAATGCGTAATTAGTAGATAATTGCATACTTTTAATTCATGCTGATTACTTTTTATCAATGCTCTATTCGAGTTAGTAAAGCAATCATATTCTTGTCATTGGCTACTTGGCCCCCCTATATCAAAATCCTGGCTACGCCCCTGCATGTGTGTATGCATTTGGTTATGAGTGTATTCACAGCACTAGGTGGCTAGCTAGGAACGAGAGAGAGGAATCAGCGTGTTCACCTGAACATTATTAACCATACCTGGTTTGTGTT
Source organism: Digitaria exilis (assembly GCA_015342445.1). Lineage (NCBI taxonomy): Eukaryota > Viridiplantae > Streptophyta > Magnoliopsida > Poales > Poaceae > Digitaria > Digitaria exilis. The sequence continues at coordinate 10,742 of JACEFO010000868.1, read as the reverse complement.
CCGGAGCGATTTCTAAGAATGTTATTTCTCCAACAACACACAAGAGGAGAACGAGGGGAATCAACAAGTTAACCGGAACATGCATCATTGACCATCCATGCTTTTTGTCACTCAGAGAGGAATTGGCTTGTTGATCTGGTGTGTTCTAGCTGTTCCTAAGCATAGTGTCGTGAGAGCACTAGGTGGAACGAGAGGAAGCAAGCTCACCAGAACATGGTTGGCCGAGAGGAACCAGCCTTTTGTGTGCACTGCAGTTGTTCATAATGTATGAACAACTAACAAGAAGTGTAAGTAACAAGCATGGGGTCTAGGTTGTGTATTTTCTATAAGGTGTTTTTTTATAGTACTCTTTCCATGGGCAACAATGGAGGTGATGGTTATGGATTTGGAAGGAGCAACTATGCTTCCTTAGATCATATAAGAATCAGGACCGGAGCCCAATAAATCCAGCTCCAAAGTCCACAAGGCAAAAAACAACCAAATGGTTCATTCTTTTTGGTCCAAACCATACACTCTCCTCGGAACTCATGGCTACCTCTCACATTGCAACCACTGCCATTCTCCTCCATCTCATCCCCTGGGAGTTTCCAATTTCCTGGCAGTGACTGTCTGTCATGTACAAATGCAAGTGATTTTAAAAGTAATGCTTGTAAGGTGCATGTTGCAAGGAAAACGAAGAGAGATAGTACTCTAATTTACAAAAACTCCTCTAGGCCCTTCAAAAAAAGAGAGCATATACATAGTTAAACTATCATTATTTTTACAAGCACTAGAGGAAAAACGCACATTCGTCCCATGACAATGAGTACCGGTTGCTTACCAACCGGTATTAAGGACCATTCAGTACCAGTTGGTAAGCACAGTACCGCCGATGACCATTTAGTACCGGCTCGTAACAGGATCGGATACTAAATGATGGCATTTAGTACCAGTTGGTGTTAAGAGCCAGTACTAAATGGTCTCAGGGGGTTCCCGAGGCCTTTTTGCATTTGGTACCGAGGTTGTAACACCAACTGGTACTGAATGCCACCATTCAGTACCGGTTGTTGTTACGAGCCGGTACTGAATGCACCACCCAGGGACAATTTAAAAGGATAGCATCCTTCTCTCAACCACAAGTCCTCTATAGTTGGGATGGTTAAGGAAGAATCGCGTGAGGGGGCAAGTCGCGAGTTCAAGTCACACGGACCGTGCACGTGCATTTACGTGTGACTTGTGACTTGCAGGCCCCTCCGGCAAGTTATAAATTTTTTTCCCATTTTTTGGCCTGAAAATCATTTGGTACCGGTTGGTAATGCCCATCAGTACCGGATTGCCAGTTCCGGTTGCATAACCAGCACCAATGGGTGCCTAGTAACTGGTAGTGGGAGATTTTTTTCTGCTAGTGAAGGGAGACGTTCCCATCATAGGCATGACTCTCCGCTGAAAGAAATTGAACATAATTTCAGAAAAGCAGAGTTTTGTTGAAACAGCTGGATGTTTGGAACTTCTATTAAAAGCTTTCAAAAGAGCACATAAACTTCAATGACCGGCAGCTTAATATGGTCATGGCCTTCAGTTATTTTGGCACATCATTTAATTGGCGAATATGTATTGTTATATCTTCACCCACCATCTTCATTCATAACACTTTATTTGATTTCAGTCTACCCAGTGCATCCTATTCATTGCGCTTTATAACATCATCATCTCTGGGCAAACGCTCTTCGGCTCCCACAAAGTCGAGGAGGACCATATATATATATATATAGAAAGCCACACTGACCCAACACAGCAACACCCATATTACCTCACAAGCTTGATGATAGCTTCCCACCTCCCCGGTTAGGTCTAGGTAGGAACGGGAGGAATCGGCAAGATGATATAACCAAGACGTCTTCATTGGAAATGTGTGTTCACCGCTGTCAGTTGACTGCCGCAAGTGCATGTATGGCCACTGAAACACCCAAATGCTCAACCACACTTAGATGCAAAGAGCTATAGTGTTCTACTACTCAGATTTGTCGATTGTGAGCTATTCACGATCTGAATAAGAATTGCAAGGTTGTGTAAACAATGTGGTGATAGATGGTCAGACGAATCAATTGTTTCGCTGCACTTCTTTTTTGCTTAATTTCTCATACTATGCAAACCAAAATAGTATCAGGGTATTACATCCTTTTATCACTTATACGAGGGATTTCCATACAGTACTACTTCCTCGAACATTGCGTTGCAAGCTACTGTGCTGCGCACAGCACAGCACATGCACAAGGATTCATTTAGTCCGACGTGAGGCCGTAACCCTAAGGCTGCTCGCACGATGAATGCTAAAGCCACCTCCACACATGGAGGAAAACTCCCTACACCGGCATACTGGATAGCTCAAGCTAAACAAGAGGGTTACCCAGTTACGGCAAATCAAGAGAAGGACCACGACCACCATGCGGAGAATATATAATCTTGCTCCTTTAATTTTCCTTATTACTGGACGATGCTAATCAGCTACTCAGCCACTGGCGCTGGGTCGACCACAAATCCTAGACTTTGACTCTAAAGGATGACATTCAACTCTTGGGTTATGCATTGCAGGATGTTAGAGTGAGTGGGTCGAGACTGGGTTCACTAGCTGAAGATGACCTCGAGATGCAGCTATTGGTCATGCGCGACACCACTGGGTCGTCCACTCGCCCTATTCTTGACTCTAAGGTTAACATTCAAGTCTTCAGTCTACTTAGTGCTTTTTGCACTAGATTTTTAACACCGGAATACCAAAACAGAGTGTCTGCACTTTTGGGTGTCTGGCATCATTTCATTGTGTTGACAACCAAGTACATAGGGGCTAGATCGGCTATGCCTGGGTATCCGAGTTAGAAATTGTAATTTGATGGGATTTTATTAGACTTTGATTCCTTACGGGGTAAGATCTCACATCCCTATAGATATAAAGAGTCACGGCCGATTAAGGGGATACAATCATCAAAACAGAAATACATCTATTACTTTTATCGTTTTCCTTTATCTATTTGCCATATCTTTCCAATCTCATCTGTTATTCTTCCTTCGCATCGACGACGATCCAGTACGTTCTAGGTGGGCTACAGATCTTAGAACAACCCAATGTGCGCCTACCCATGACATGCTCCCTCTCAGGTGGACGTTCGTTGGTTTCTTGTTGTGATGTCCTGACAGGGAGTCTGACCGCCCTGTTACAGCGAGTAAGACTGCCCGTCACAGAGGAGCTGCAACTAAACCCTCCGCGCACCACACACTTGAGTGTGTTCTTGTGTTGGACCCAAAAAGACGTTAACACATATATTACGCACGAACCACTCAACGTAGATGACATGAAGTCAGAAAAAATAAAATTGACATTTCTTCCAGTTGTGTTTTCCTGTGGCACCATCTTGTATATCCGTGGTTAGACCCCAGTCACAGGGAACGCGGTACACAGCCACGTACCTTGTACCGGGAACTTTCGTTCCGGATCGGGAACGGGAACGAAGTGGTACATGAGACGGAACGATGCCTGGGACGTGTTCCTGCAAGTCAAGGGACGATGATTGGGTACCTAGGTGAGCGGCGGCGGCGTTTTAGGCTTGCTGTGAGATTACTGTGAGATTTATGACACCTTGTAGTCCGGTGGAAACAAAACGTTACTCTCGATTACTGTGAGATTAAATGGGAATATTGACAGACGCCCGCGTGAAGCTTTCACACTCCAATATAAAAAGCACTGACATACTGCAGGTCTGCTCACCTGGCTGGTATACTTTCTCGGCGAGTCACAGCCTCACAGGGAACGTGGTTCAGTTGTCAGTTCACCTGGTATACCTTTTCTAATCTTTTCTTCACTTTTAGCTAATAGTCTGAAATTCCAATCTGCTTAACACTGAAATACTCCAGGTCTGCTGTTTGGATCAGCAAAACGCAAGCGCCCCGTTGATGATGATGACGTTGAAGAAGTAGACCCGCCGGAGGTCACCGAAAACGCAACCCCCGGTGATGCTGATGGCGCTGCCAGCGGCGATCCTAGCGATGATTTTATCTATAATTAGCATATAATTTTATCTTTATGCTTGTTGAATTCGGACTTATATTATATAATTATTATTACCTAAAAAGTTCCTGGATCATGATCCTTGTTCCTTTCATATGTTCCATGTATATCGACTCATGTACCGGGTTCACGATCCTCGTTCCATAACTACGTTCCGGGTACATCGTACCAATTATTTAGGGATCATGATCCCATTATAGGGTACAGCGTACCGAAGAAGTATACCCCCTATGAACCGGGAACTTGAAATTATCGATCCACGTACCATGTACCGCGTTCCTCGCACCTTCCGTACCGGGAACATTGTGACTGTGGGTTAGACACTACTACAATCGAGCACTGTAATGACGGACAAAATAACACTGTAATGACGGGCGTTCTGTCCATTATTAAGTTGTCGTCATTGCAGTGGCGCCACTGCAATGACGGTCAATGCTCCGTTATTAGAAATAGCAACTGCAATGACGGGCAGGATGACGTCATCACACCCATCATTAGAAATAGTAACTGCTCCGTTATTAGAAATAGCAACTGCAATGACGGACAGGATGATGTCATCACACCCGTCATTAGAAATAGCCACTGTAATGACGGACATATGACGTCATCACTGTAATAACGGGCGGATGACATCATCATGTGCGTTATTGTAGTGCCCATTTTCAATAACGTCAAAATGCACCGAAAAAATAGTAAAAAAATATATTTAATCCGAGAAGGCCCCACCGATCAGCCACCACCATCCTCTCACCCCACCAATCACGTTTATGATGAAATTCACAACTCAATGGTAGCAGGATTCGAACCCACTTCCTCTCACTCACACACAACCCATTCTAACCACTACATCATACACTCACTTGTGTCTACTATCAATTTTCTTTCCCCATATATTATACTCACCCGAGTGTAAATCGTTTGTTTGAGGCTCTAAACGAATTCAAATTAAAAACATATCAAATACAAAGTTTCATAACTTTTGAGATATACAACTTTCATGTTGATAGTTTCTCCATCCGAGATCATTTACAAAATTTGAACTCTTTCAAACTTAGTTTTTGTCGACTAGATGATTTTAAATAAAAACTTATTAACTATAAAGTTTCGTAACTTTCCAAAAGCAACAACTCTTATTTTCTCATTTTCTCCATCCGAGGTCATTCAAAAAAATTCAAATTTTAAATTTGATAAATCTAGTGCTTGATTTTTAATAACGGACGTAGTGACGTCAGCATCTCACCGTCATTGAAAATATTTTGTAATAATGGACGCATGATGTCACCTCTCGTTTGTGCATTTTTAGTAACGCACGGGGTGACGTCACCTCTAAAGTTAGCCCTAGCCTCGATTTTTAACAACGGACGGTGATGAACATCAGCCGTATCGGTTTTTAAAGATTGTATTTGTAATAACGGTCCATGGTGATGTCAGCAATGATACCGTTATTAAAGATGGTATTTGTATAACGGACAATGATGATGTCACCGTCATCTGTTATTATTTTGAACCATCCATTTGTAATAACGGATGCGATGATGACGTCATAGTTGCCCGTTATTGTAGTGGTCACAGCAATGACGCTACACCGATGACATCAGCAACAATACACTGCAATGACGTTTTTTCGGGTGTCCGTTATTACTGGAAAAAGAGAAGGGTCATTACAAATGATCTGCGTAGTAGTGAGAATTCTGCTTGATCAGCTGCTTGCCTGAGCGAGCCTTCACTATCTGCTGGTCGCACACTCGCACAAGGTGAAAACACTTTCATCCTAGACCTGACTACAAAGGTTGAGATTGAAAAGTCTTCGTTTATGCATCACAGGATTTATTAGGCACAGTATCAATGCAGTAGTAGGAAACTAAGGTGGCAATCGTGGATTAGGACATGAGAAAAATCACCAACAGGAACAAAGGGTGGAGAGAGTGGGTTCACTAGCCGAAAAAAGTGCCAGAAGCTGTCAATGGTAATCGTGGCCATCAGGAAGGTGCTTTTCTCCCGTGACTGGTCAATGGTCATGGTACCTCGTGAAAGATTGGCGGCCGAATTCCACAGCACGCTAGTGGTCGATGAAGGACGACGAGATTTTTTGACACCGAAATACCAAAACAGATTTCTGCAGTTTTAACAAATTGTGCATGAACTATTGAACTAGAGCTCTTTTACGATACACAATATTACTACTTATTGGTATATATAGTATATATTAAATATAACCATTTATTTATTATTATGGATAATTTAGTAATTCTAATATAGTAAAATGTGATATTTCAAATGGAATAGTCTTATGGTGAAGTTTATGCACTAATATCCATGATTAATAATCGTGTTATGTTTATTATGTTATCCAAGACATCTGGCTGTGCGTGTTGCTTCCATGCTATCTCAACTACACACCACACTTGACCAAGTCCGAGTTGCTTTCCTTTTGAATTAACATGTGGAGGACTCTTTTGTCCCGGTTGATAACACCAACCGGTACCTTGGACCCCTTCTATTACCGGGTGGTGTTACCACCCGGTACAAAGGCCTTAAGAAGCAGTAGTAACGGGTGGTAACAACACCTCTACTAAAAAGGGGCCTTTAGCATGTACCGGGTGTAGGGATACCAAATTTAGACCTAGTACTAATGTTAGGCACTAGCATTATTATCGTATCTTTAACAAAAATTGCTCCGGTGCACCTCTTTTAAAAATGAGCACTGATCTTAAAGTGCCTATAAATAATTTTCTTAATTATATAATTATTAATCTTGGATATCCATTTCTACCTAGTCTGGCCCATACACAACTTAATTTTTGCCAAAGATGCCGATCGGATACCCATTGCGACCTTGCGGTGGTGGTGCCGTCCGCCCGTCGTCGACCACCGTCGCGGACATGGCTGACCATGGCGAATCTTAGTTCAGATAAGCTATGCCTATGGGCTATGGCATATTGTCTCTCACGGGAGCATGACCTTATCTAGTTTCTTCCAACCGGCAGACGAATGCATGCACGATCAAGGAACTGATGATGTTCATTTCCTTGCCGCCGTTCCCCTGCGACCGTGTCACGCCAGAAGTGGGTTCCGGATCTAATTAGGCATTTTCCGCATGAATCAAGGGACACGGGCTAGGCTGGGTTGAGAGGAGCAGGATCCAAACGTAATTAATGGAACTATTTAATTAAATTATTTATGCTTTGAAATTTATGCCACCTTTTTAGAAAAGGTACACCGGAGCAGTTCTCATCTCTAACAGCCAGTACCAATAAGGTGGATCGAAAGTGATGTGTGTAGTAGGGTAGTGGGATGACGCCGACTAACTCTATCCTATGTTCATGCGCGAGGCGGTTCAGATTACAGATTGTTACACAAAATATTAAAGTCGCACCCCTTCTTTTTTTCCCTAATCTTTAGACCTCGTTTGGATAGTAGCGGATTGAAGTGGAACAGTAGAGATTGGATGGGAAATTAGTTCATTTTAGATTCAACCGGGCCCTCTTCGTTCCACTTCTATCCATTGATATGCAAACAAGGCCCTACGTAAAATCATCACCTTCTACCCGTGCGACAGAGGAAGAACCAGTTCGAGGAAGACGTGAGCCGTGTCTGTTTCCTCTTGTTCCCGAGCTTCTAGCCCCGCTCACTTGAACAATATTCCAAACCTGATTCTATGCGATGATCTGCTGCCATGGCCGGTTGTTCCTGCTGCTTGCTGTTGCAGCTTCAGGTGCTGGAGCTGCGCCTGCGGCTGCTCCAGGTCCTAGCGGCAGCTCCCATGTGGAGCTGGATATTATGGAGTCCCTTCTCCCCGCTGCTGGCGCATCTTCATCTTGCCCCACATCACAAGGTCAATTTACTGCGTTAGCCTGCAGTGTTTTAAAAAAACAAATTGTATATTAACTGTGAATTTCTTCATCAGTGCAGAATTGAAGCATGGTATCCCAGCAGTGGGCACGAGGATGCCGCTCGTGCACCGGCACGGCCCGTGCTCGCCGCTGGCCGACACTGAGCGGCGGCGGCCGTCCCACACAGACATCTTGGCAGCGGACCAACGCCGCGTCGAGCACATCCACCGCCGTGTGTTCCACACCACCACCACCACCGGACCCCGCCGCCATCGACGGAAGCTGATGTCGACGGCGAGCGCGCTGCCGACGTTGTCGGGGAACGGCAGGGGCACGAGCAACTACCTTGTCACCATCGGCCTCGGCGTGCCGGCGGCGTGTGTCACGGTGGCGTTGGACACCGGCAGCGACACGACGTGGGTGCAGTGCAACCGCTGCGTGGACTACTGCTACCCTCAAGATGAGCCACTCTTCACCCCGGCCAAGTCCTCCACTACACCAACATTTCATGCACTTCTTCCTACTGCTCAGACCTCAGTTACAGTAGCAGCAGCTACTGCAACAGAGGCGGCCTCTGCATCTACCAGATCGAGTACGCGGCGACGACGGAGACGGCGGCCGCTCGTTCACCGTCGGCTACTACGCCCACGACACCCTCACGCTCGCCAACGATTCCTTCAGGGAGTTCCGGTTCGGGTGCGGCGAGAAGAACAGCGGCCTGTTTGGGCACGTGTCGGGTGTGATGGGCCTCGGCCGTGGCAACACGTCCCTGGCGATGCAGGCGTACTACGGCATGAACGGCAGCGTGTTCGCCTACTGCCTGCCCGGCAAGGACTCCGACACCGGGTTCATGGTGTTCGGCCCTCCAGGCTCCATAGACGCGTCGCTCGACGAGACGCCGATGCTGACCGGCGACGGGCCGACGTTCTACTACGTCAGGCTGACGGGCATCAAGGTGGGTGGCCACCTGCTGCCCATTCCCGGCCTCCGTCTTCTCCGCGGCCGGTGCGCTCATCGACTCGGCACGACGAATTCACCCGCCTGCCGCTTCGGCGTACGCGCCGCTGCGGTTCGGCGTTCGCCGCGGGCATGGCGAGGCTTGGGTACAGGGAAACATCCGGTTTCTACAGCCTGGACACATGCTACAACCTGACGGGGCTCAGGGGAAGGTGGCGCTGCCGGCGGTGTCGCTGGTGTTCCAGGGTGGCGCCAGCCTGGACGTGCACGGGTCGGGATCCTGTACGTGCCGGACGTGTCGCAGGCGTGCCTGGCGTTCCAGCCCAATGAGGACGACGCTGACGTGGCCATCGTGGGCAGCATGCAGCAGAAGTCGTATATCGTCTTGTACGACATCGGCAGGAAGGTAGTCGGCTTCGCCAAACGTCGGAGTAGGATGCTGATAGATCCTCCTGCGCGCTCTTCTCGATCAGTAATCAGTAATCAGAAGAGTACGTACGTGCATAGATTATTCAAAAACACAATATATATTGTTCAACATTGAATAATCCCCATTTCTTTTCTTGACAAGGTCTTCTTATTAGCAAAATGTGGGGGCTGTCCATGTCTTACCCCTCGCAGATCGAGCTTTTCTTGAAAATCACTTCTCTAATACTTTATGGACATTCATTATAAAAAGAATGACTAGAAAATGAATGACCAACAGTTATTGATTATTCTAAAACATAATAATGACAAAAAATAATGAAACACCTATACTCCCTCCGGTGCACATTAGAAGTCCTTCTGGCCGTTGAGCGTTGTGCGCAAAAGAAGTCCCGTCTGGGTTTTGCGTGGGTGTTTTGGACGACGCTGCCCCTGCGTTAATGCGCATCGTTTCACTCGTCGCCCGTTCCAGCGCCCGCGACGTCCCTTCGATTCCCTCGCCTTCCTCTGCTTTAACTCGCGTCCACGCGCCTTGGCTTCCTCCACTCACTCGCCTTCCTCGCTCGCCGACGCCGCGTCCACCTTCCTCACGCCGGACTCGCGTCGCCAAATGACCAGCGCGCGCGTGGACGCAGCAGCGAAAAAAAGGCGCGGCAGCAAACAAACGTAAAAAAAAATCGAGCGGTAACACCGCGAAAAGAGCGCGCCAGGCAACGAAAACGCAGGCGCCCACAGCAGCATGCAAATCCATGCAAAATCTATGGAACGGCAAAAAAAGTGCCCGAAGCAGTAGTCGAACCAGAGACCTCATTTTGTAATACATTTTGTAATAATAATGACAAAGAAAGAATATTTTGTTAAAGTAAATGACTAGAAATTTATTTACCATGAATGGCTCATAATTCATAATGAACATCATATTTATTGTAACTATTCTCATATAATTAAAAAAGAATTATTCTAACAATTATTAGGCATCAACAAATTTCTATTAGTTATGTAAATTGTATAATTTATTTCAACTTTGTTAATAGGATTTGTCCTCAAATAAGCATCTTCATCAAACTTTGTTAGCTTTTCTAGCAAACTTTTTATGTTTAGGAGTGAGATTGCAGAAGTATGTTCTGCATTTTATGTAATCTCTAGCCGTAGCCTCATGTAATGTGAGGTCAAGGTTGGGTACTCTTTTCCCAATATCTAAAAAAATATAATTTATTTCAACTAGTTGTTGATTTTCTAGAAGTGGTAAAGTCATTTTTCACTTATTTCTATAATTTTGGCTAATTCATTAATATTTTCTATATTTCTAGACAATTAAACATTATTCCAATAATTTTCTACCTATTTTCATATATTCCAGAAATAAAAAATAAAAATTGGTAACTATGGTGTCAACTGACCTCCGGCTTATATCAAAACTGATGAAGCCTGAACAGATTTATGACACAGTGGACGACGAGAACGGGGATGCAAGAGTGGTGGAAGTC
>JACEFO010000867.1:0-27072 GCA_015342445.1 Digitaria exilis | reverse complement strand
TTCAATGCACGTGATTCTTGTTCCTGGAGATATGCATGGTAGGAGTATAGGGGGCGACAACATATCTTTACGGGCCTTTGCTTTCGTGAGATGATCTTTCTATACTTGTATTTTTTTATTTTTTAATAGCTGTCAAGTATTCCCTCCGATTAAAAAGAGTTGTTTGTAATCATAAATATCTCTTATTATATTTTAGTGAACTTTTGAAAATGGATGGTGTGGAGGTCATGGATTAAGTGGGTCCACGCGGGTACTAAGACAACTGACGGCGTCTGGGACCCAAGGGAGATAAGGGGGCCGAAAACACGGTAAAAACGTGAAGGGTCAACTGTTTCCGTCCTGCCCGACCTCCACTAGGTCTGACAGACCCCGGGGTCGGAGACTTCCGCCTCGCCCGACCCTAGGCGGGCCGGCAGACCCCCGGTCGGAGACTTCCGTCTCGCTCGACCCAAGCGGGCCCGGCAGACCCCCGGGTCGGAGACTTCCGTCTCGCTTGACCCCAAGCGGGCCCGGCAGTCACCACGGCTACAAGACGGTCAGCCCGACCGTGTGTACAACACTTCAACTCGCTGACTGACCGTCACTCATACGAGGTAGGGCGAACGTCCGTACCAGGTCAAGTCAGGACAATCCGCTAGGACCTTCGCCCGTTTGAGGTAGGAGCGACCGTCGTGAGGGAGTGAAGGCCCGCTAGCGCCCAACGATTTACCTGGAGCGTTTCGCCCAAGTTACTGGCCGACCGTCAACCGACAGCATGTACATGGCTTGCCCTGAAAAAGTGCGTGCGGCAAAGGGCTGTGCACACATGGGAAAGGTGGCAGAAGGCGCAGCGTGACACGACAGACAAGAAGGAAGGCTGCCTAGGAGCGAGGAGAGACACGTGGTTGACGCGATGAGAGGGGGTCGTGCGTGTGCACTAAGCCGCAGCGACAACCGCCGGGGCGTCAAGCCTTCGGGGTAGATATGTAAAATTCCAATGTACAAGTCCTCCCCTTTGCCTATAAAAGGGAGGCTCCCCCTGCGTGGGGGATCCGATCTTTTGGCTCTCTCGATCTCTAGAGCACTTAGTCCCTACACGTATCATACACTTGAGGCTTGAACCGGCCTTCGTCGTAACTCGCCGCCAAGGGAGCAATACAACCCTGAGTCGACCCAACTAGACCGTAGGATTTATCCCGAACAGTAAACTCCTTTTGTCTTGCGTCTATTGAACGACTCTCCACCGAGATGTGTGTGTTCAGTGATCGACACTTCACAGGTGAGGTACCGTGTACCATCCGCCCGACAGATGGCTAGATATTTTCAATCAAATTGTTATAAATTGGCACCCTTTGGCACAAGAAAAACGGAGGAATTTTAGAGGATTGGGTGTCCTATAGGATTTTTTTTCCTATGAACTTTTTTGGAACAAAGGATTGAATCCCTAGAAATCCTATGAATTCATATGGAATAGCTTGTACCGTATCAATTTTGTGGCAACTTCACCAAGACAATCATAAGACCACATGGAAGGTTCCTTTGTGTCACTCTCTCATCCAAATAATCATGTGCGCTTCGCGCTGCACTATATACAAATGATTGTTCCTCAATTTTTTTCATGTGTTTCTTCATTCCAAGAGATTGAAGGTACTATAGTATTTAATTCTACGCTTTTCCTATTCCTGTGCTTTGAGAATTTGTATTCCAAAAGATTGAAGGTACTCTAGCATTTAATTTTACGCTTTTAGAATCCCTGTGCTTTGAGAATTCTGCATTACAAAGACGGCCCTTCCTCCTCTATTAGCCATAAATGAAAGGATCAAGATGGCCAAGACATGAATGAATTTGGGGTCTACGTTTTCACACAAAAGTAAGAGCTAAATACATATATGTTCTTCTGGAAACAAATATTATTTAACCTAATCTATCATGGCGACGCAGATGCTAGGAAATTAAATTAGGATCAATAATAAAAATGCTGAATTACAGGATGCTAAATAATGGCCAAAGTAGTATCTCAATGGCCATGTCATTGTCCACGGTAACATTTATTTGTTGATTCGATCGATGAAGCATGGTAATAATGTTTTGATCATAATTGCGAGTGAACCATAATTACCGACTAGGAAAAATTCCTTTATCTAGTGTACACAGGAGGCACGAACAACTCCCTATCTTGATCCACTGCTTATGATCATCAATCACCTGAAACTTTCTAGTCACGCTAACTTTCGTCAACTTTCCAGTCACATCTTCTCTCACAGACACGCTTACCAATACACTATTCACACCTCCAAATAAAACAAGGCCTATATTTGCAAAGAAGTTTCATCTTCTTTGATTTTGGATTGGGTGTCCTCGTTCAAGTTTGAACATTAATGACATGTAAAATAAGAACTTATTTTCTAGGTAAATTGAAGTATATATCCTTCTACCAATTGTTTCATGTTTTATTGACGTAAAAAATTCACAATTGACACTAAATACGCAATGCCTTTCAGAATTTGACACCAACCACGTCAATGTCTCAAAGTGACCCCACATGTCATTGTGCTGTGGTGTAAGTGTGAAAAGAAAATTTTCTTTAAGGCAATATAGAAGCATCATGGGTATCCCCTTCGTTTTTTGATCTGCTAGTCTCCTACTAACTGCTTTAGTTTCTGTATAGATGACATCCGTAAGGTATACAGCTATACGTATGTACCTAGGTGCTAGGTGGAGTATTTTTGCTAGCTCGTTACTCCTCGTACTAAACGTACGTCATTTATTAAATTCAAAATAAAGAAAAAGGAAACTAGAGGCCAAAGTAGGCGATGGGCCTATTTCTGCGAGCATTTCAATCTTCAGAACTCTCCGGAGACCCACACAGCCCAACCCATGTCCCCTTCCGCTGCTGCCACACACTATGGCAGCCGACGGGGGAGAGAGCTCCGCCGACGCCGCGCCCACCGCAATGCCGCCGGCGGTCAGCGTTGGCCGCTTCCGGCTCTTCGCCAGTCTGGGCCAGACCTTCAGTAAAGGACACGCTTCCGCTGCGCTCCCCCATAACCCCAACTCCCCGCGAAGCCAAATCTCATGGCACTCCGAAGATGCGGCGGAGGAGTAAGTTGGAGCGCTCTGCTTTGAGTTCGGCAGCATCGAACTCGACGGCGTGGTGGGCCGACTCTCACTAGTTCTCTCTTTATACATACCCGCCGTTCCCCGTTGGAGTCACAAGCCTGCCGTGTCCGGCTGTGGTGTGCAGTGCTGTCAGATTCTGAATTTTGGGGGCTTTTGCCATGTGTGTTTGTGTGCAGATGACGGAGAAGGATGTTATATCTGGAAGAGACGCTACGAAGAACGAGGCGAGGTCGACGGTGGCGACGAGAGGTTGATTGCTACATCAAGAATTTAGTGGTTACTAGTAGTAACTAGCCCAGTGAATAATCTGATTGATGTTTTGAGTGTTGGATTTTTCTCTATGTTTTTTTACTGAGTCTTCATTATTTTCTTTGTCTGAGACATTTGTCTAAGGATCCGTTTCTGAACATAGTTCAAGCACGATGTGAATTTGGGCACCAGATAGCTGAACTTGAACAGAGAACACTGCATTCATCTTAGTCGCGCCACAGATTGTTTGGCAATTTATCTGGTTCATTGCTGGAGTTGTGCAACTAGCCAGCCACACGTGGTTTTCGTGTACACTTACTTTGTGGGGTTAATATGTCCATTCCCTTTGGACATCCCACACCTACAGAATGCATATTTCAAATAATAATCTCGTCATAAATGGAAGTTTTATCTCATCAAGATACATTAAAATAGGAATGCTTCGAAACATCAGAGAACTGACAGAGGAAGATAGCATTTTTGAAGAACAAAAGCAAAAACTTACCCCATACTCCCCATATATGCACAATGTTATATTTTTATTCTCCTTGAGCAATTGCCTATATATGTTATTAGGATTTTCTTTTACACGATGGGGTACATCAACAGATGGATACCATACGATCTCAGTTTTTTTTGGAGGGGAGAATAGCAGTAATTCAAATATCATGATGGTGAATGGGGAAAACGTTTGCCTTCCTAAAGATTTTGGGGGGGGCTGGGCATAATTAACACAGACTGTTGAATGAAGCTTTACTACCAAATGGATTTGGAGGATCTGCTGCCAACTACTCAGAGCAAAATACTACTTAAGAAGAAAATCCTTGCAGCAGTGTACAGGCCAAAAACGGATCTCAATTTTGGAAGGGCATTAACAAAATAAAAAAAAATCAGATTGGGGGGGGGGGGGGATCCCATCATTATTCATATGTAATGGCAGGGATACTAGCTTCTGGGAAGATGTGTGGGTAGGGGAAGTTCCCCTCAAACTGCTCTTCCCCCAATTGTATGAAACTTCTAGAGTTGTTGGAGAAATGACGAATGGACATTGGACTTTAGAAGAGCTCTGAGCGCAGAGGAAGCAGAACAGTGGGAAGACCTGATGAACCTAATCATAGATGTAAGGATTACAGAAGGGGGTGACAAGGTTACTTGGGTGTTGGAGAATCCGGAATATATACTACCAAGTCCATGTCAGGATGCTAGCTCATAGGGGGGTAGTTAATTATCGTATGAGAAAGGTCTGGGGCAGCAAAATACCACTAAAAATTAAGAATCTTTCTTTGGCTAGCCATGCAGAATAGACTGCAGACAGGGGTTAAATCTAAAAGGGCGAAAATGGAAGGGGAGCCACATGTGCATGATCTGTAATGCACCTGAGACCACAGATCACATCCTTTTTTTCCTGCATCATTGCGAGATTCACTTGGTCCTGCATCAAGGAAGCTCTGGGATGGGAAAGGATCCCGGTAGGCATGCAGAATCTCATGGATAATTGGGCAAAGCTGGGGTGTAAACATTATAATCTAGCCATCCTTCTGTTTGGCGATTGTCCTGTGGGGTTTGTGGATACTCGAATAAATACACATTTGAGGGAACTTTCCCATCTCAACCTTCTGAAATTCTGTTCAAATCCTTATGTGGTTGCAGAGATGGAAGTACTGCTTAAGGGAGAGGACAAAGAGGTGCTGGAGGACCATAATCAAGTGCGTAGAAGCTGGCTGGAGAACTTCCCTCAAAGAAGTAAGGAAGAGCCCAAGGGAGGAAGACTTTTTTTGTAGATGTATTTCTTCTTTTCTATCCAGTTTGTTTGGTGTCATTTCAGGTTGTGTCCTGTCTGTCTGCACCTGTCGGAAAGCTGGAGTCCCCAGCACTCGGTCTTTTTGTATCAACTCTATATTGGCTTTCTATAAAATGCTGGTGAATCTTTTTCAATAAAAATGTTATATTTTTTTCGGTTTGTTGGCGCACTTCCTTCAGGTTTTAATTTCTTTACATTATTAACTTTACTTCTGATTTATCCCTATGTTGAAAGCCCTGTGTAAAGTGCTTAGGAGCTAGTATTTCCTTGTTGTATCTGCCCTATTGTAACTACTCTGGAGTCCAGACCAAATACCCGTCACTGGTAAACAAAAACTTAGTACCGGGCAGCAAAGCCGGTTTAGTACCAGTTATACGTCTGATACCCCCATTTCTGGTACCAATGGGCAGCCCGTCAGTACCGGATGCCCGAGCTGATACTAAAGACCATCATTTAGTAGCGGCTAGTAACATCATCCGGTACTAACGGTCCGCCACGCAGGGGTGGGGGATGAGGGTGCAGTCGTTTAGTACCGAGCTGGTACTAGAAAGCTGCCACGTGGCGTGGCCAGAGGCGCTTTGGGCCCAATTCATTCGCCTTTAGGATTAGTGACCTCGTCCATCAGAAATCTACAAAGTTGTTCTTGTACCGCCTTGATTCCTTCCGTAGGGATGATGCATTCTTCATACATATTCTGACATGTACAAACAAATTATATTAAATATATTGATATACATGTCTTACAATTAAATATGACCATATGCTACACGTTCCATTGACATACCCCGATTCATCAGCTTCATTGCGCCAGTCGGTCGTACAAACCCGTGAATGAACTCACACACGTAGTAGCCACATTGTTCCCGTCCTCCTGACTCATACACTAAATATGTATATGGAGCAATGCAAATGTTATTGAAAATAGCTATGGGTGTTTAAATAAATGACACTAAGGATTCTAAAATGTGCTAATTGAGTTTTTACTGGAAAAGTTCATCCTTATGTGGAGTTTCTCCTTAAATGAACCTTTATTTTCTGTGATGAAGCGAGCCCATGTATTGTTCATTAGGTCAATGATGTCTTGGAATTCTTCTCATTTCTTTCTCTTTGGGTCAAGGACTACGACCAAGGTCTCTGGGGCTCTATAACGAAGAGAAATCTAGTGGAAGCTGTTTAGAGAAATACACATACTATGTTGGAGATATTGGTTGCTAGGACGAGGGATGATAAGTAATGGTTGAAGTACTCACTGCGTGTTGTACGAGAAATAGTATGAAATCACAATTCTTCTGTTTTTCAAGAAAGTCATATTCCTTATGGTGGTCTTTGGTTACTTTTTCACGCTAAGTTTGTGGATCACAAATGTGTCCATGAAGACAATGTTTAGAAAGTCCTTTCTCCGACAAACTTGTTGTTCCTACATGAGACAACACAAATTAGCAATGAGATGGCGAACAATATTAATGAATAGATGGATGGTATATAAATGAGAGGAAATACTTACAAAACGCATGCACTGATGAGAGATTTTTTTGAGGGCATCTTGATTGAACAAAAACTAGAATTTTGAGAACTCAATATTTATCTCAATCCTCCCCTTGGAAGTAATGCTCGTCTCTGATCCTAAGAATGAGAGAGTATTTGCCCTGAGTAGATGCTTTCATGTATCAGTCATGAAGATCATGCATCCTTGTTGGAAGTTACCTGATCAGGTCTTGCCACACTAGATGTTTCCCCAATTCAAATGTTCCCGCTCCAGGATGAATTTGGATAACATCCTCCCCCCTCGCAGTTGTGCTTTGGTGAGGCTTGTCTCGCAGACAAAGTCAATCATAGTTTCATCACTCCTTGAAAGCACTTTGTGAGGGTGGGATGGACTGATTCTTGTACATACCAAGTTGTGAAATGCTCAATGCTTTTCTCTTAGGCTGGTTTGACATTTTGATTTGACAATCGTAGTCTGATAATGGCTTTCTCAGCACCGCATTTATATCAGCTTGGTTAGCTTGCCACTCCCTGAACCCCTTTCGAGTCATCTCGGCCGGGAGCTTCTCACGAGAAGGTGAAACGAGTTTCTACGGCTCATGAGGCAGAGGCTTAAGAGCTTTCTCCCAAGCTCGAGCTTCTCCTTAGAAGGTTGAGGCACAAGAGGTGGTGGTGGAGGCACATATGAGGTAACGCTCAGCCCTTTGCATCTGACTATGGATCCATGCTCGGGGCCTTACATCTGCAAATGACTGTGGATCCATGGTCCGGTGCTCTTACATCTGCATGCGGTGTTGATCTTCGCCCGGAGCTCTAGTCCCATGAAGATAAACTGGGACATGGAAATATAATGTACTTCTTCGGCCAGTATATCCAACAGTGCAATGCTTCATTTAATACCTTTTCGCCTCCTTTGATGGGGGGGGGGGGGCTCGAGGAGGTAATAATGGGCAGTGCGTTCATGAGTCCCCAGGGCGTATGTTAGCTCGTCTTTCTCTCGATTAGGCGTGAATTTTCCTTCCACCTTAGCCTTTAGCGCAGCCTCCAGCGGAAGGCCCACGAGGGCGGCGCGGTGGGCGGCGCGACGACGTGGGCACTGCAGAAGCTGGCCATGTGTCCCGGAATTAGTGTGGTGCGAGCGGAGGGTGGCCAACGTTGGCTCAAATTCAGGGAGAGGAGGAAACCTACACACTTTTAACTTTAGTATATGAGGAATTTTACATCTCTTGGAAATAACAATAGCCATTCATTATCCTAGATCTAACGGTTAAAGTTAGAAGGAACTTATTATGAGGAACTAATTGGTGTACTAGGAACCAATTTTAGTGGGTTAGGAACTATTTATAAAATTAATTAAAAAGGGTACATTAGTATTTTCACTTATCTTTATCTTGATGCAACAGCTAATGTTTCGTCTGTCTTCTAACATTATCAAACTCACGCCGGTATCACAACTGCAACAATACCCTATACGAGCCTGTATCCGCTCCCCGCCGCCCTGTCCGTGCCGTGCTCGCCGCCTCATCGATCTGCCGTGGCCGGAGCGCTGGATGCCGCGGTCGTTCCTCCTCCACGCCGATGGGCATGCCTCCTCTTCCTCACCGGCGGCCGCACCCTCACCTCCGCCATCGACACGGCGCCTCGCCGATCTGCCGTGGCCGGAGCAGACATGCATCGCTGCCGAGGTGCGCGGCGTGCTCGTCTTCCTCCACCGGAACGGCGTGGTCCACGGCGACCTCAAGCCCGCCAATGTGCTGCTCAGAAGCAGCAAGCTCGCATCTGCCACCTACTCGAGGCCGATGCCGGCGTCCTGCTGCGGTGCATGCTGTCCGCGTCTATGGTGGCTTTCTTCTCAATGGCAAGATTGCATTCGATTTGTTCAAATTACAATAGTTCGTTCTTCTTCCACAAGCATCAGTATTGTATTGCATTTGAACAGACAAAGAACAAGCATGAGAGGCAAATTGAACTGCTAACTGCTCGTCAGTCATTTCCCAATTGCTTCAGCTAACTGCCTCATTGATAGAATTTTGAGCTGAATTTTTGCTTCTGTAATTTTTGCAGAATTCAGTCAGTGGCCATACGGTTGATTTTCTTTTTTTTTCGAAATGGGAAGTTTATTAATTTCAAGAAAGTTACATCAAGGTGATACAATAGAACTTGAAAATCTCCCGGCCTCTGCCTAGACAGCACACAACCTTACAAAATGATGAAGCAGCAGGCACACTAATGGTCATCAATCCCGAAGACTAATGATTTTCTTACAGTGACATATGAATTTTTCCAACTGTGAAGGCACCACTGAGAACTATGGTTAGACTGTCAGTTATTTTAGGTACCATGTATAAAAAATCATACTGTAACTGAATTCAGTTAACACGATCATCGCATCTGCAGCAATTAGTGGCTTGCAATCATTGCAAAATGTACACTGAAAATATTCTCCATGTCTCATCAAACACAAGTACGGTTATCACAGAATCAAACTCAAGCTGTGATAAAATTGAGTTCACTGACATGGTCGATAAAATAGCCATCACCATGTTTCAGATTGGTTACTGTGTTTGGCGTATGTATGGAGGGGTTTAATTCTTGTATGTTAGTGGAGGATGTACCAGACTTTGTATCTCATTTGTTCTATGGGGATATGCCTAGAGATTATCTGTAATAGAAACACTTGTTTCTGTGATAAAAAAATAGCCATCACTATGTTTCCTGTTTGAATGTCGTGTAATCACTGAAAGTAGTTTTGCTGCTGTGACCAAATTCACTGCTCACCGTCCAAATTCACTTTCAGTTTCTGACCCAACTAGAACATATTTGAGAGAGAGTCTCATAACTGAAGAAGCCTCCTTGATCTTTCTTCACGAATTAACAGATCAGTAACACATTGACAGCTGAAGGCTAAATCTAAAAAAACCATACTGCTGCGCATTGGTGTCACTATGAATCCAGGCTGCTGAAGATGAGCATTGTACAGTTAAATTCAAGAATCCCAGCTGCAAAGAATCAGCCAACTCGATAGATTCTGGTAGGATTCCTAACCCTACCGGTGACTTCTCGCAGTGAATATGGGTGCTGAGGGGGAGGAGGAGGAAGACGACGCTCGGCCGCCGTCGCTACAGTAACCGCGTGAACAGTAACGCGTGAACAGTAATCACGCTACTGTTCACGGGAGGAAGAGGGAGACGTGAGATGTAGATGGCCCTTGAGGCCAGCAATCAATCTGATTGCCAACTTGATTAATTCCAAAACCAATCCAATGTATTTATTACAAAATATGGTAACTAACTATATTTAGAAACCTAGCCACGACGATTACGGCGGCGATGGACGAGTAGGGCCGGCGGCTGGCCAGTAGGGGGCGCCTGGGCCTGTTCGGCCAGGCCTCCCCTTCTTGGGCCGTAACATCTCTCCCCTCCTCGACAAACAGCTCGTCCGCGAGCTGAAAATCGGGGAAGCAAGTCTTGAAGTCCTGGAGGGTCTCCCAAGTGGCCTCCTCAGCTGGAACGCCATCCCAAACCACCTGAAGCTCCCAAGAATCTGCAACCTTGCGAGCTTGACGGACCTGAACCGGCGTAGGAAGTGCACGCCCCTCCTCAATAGCTGGTAGCGGTGGTGGCACGACGGGGGGTGTGCCATGAAAAGGCTTGAGCAAGCCAACATGGAACACATCATGAAGACGAGCATCCGCCGGGAGCGCCAAGCGATACGCGACCTGGCCAATGCGCTCCAGCACCTGGAAAGGACCTGTGTAGCGAGGCCCCATCTTGCCCTTGGCACGTGTCTCCAGAGAGTAGGTGGGGCGGTGAAGAAGGCGTAACCACACCCAAGCACCCACTGCGAACTCCAGCTCACGATGACGACGGTCGTAGTACCGCTTGGCGTAGTTGCGAGCCTGGAGAAGACGTTCCCGGACATCCTCCAAGAACGTGTCACGGTCACGAAGCAGGGCGTCGGCCTCCGCCGACGCCACCACACCAGGAGCTCAGGGAAGCAGAGGTGGTGGAGGCCGACCGTAGACGACCTCGAACGGAGTGGCGCGGAGAGCTGTGTGCAACGAAGTGTTGTAGCAGTACTCCGCCCACGAGAGCTAGTCCACCCAAGCCCTCGGACGGTCACCGGTAGCACACCGTAAGTACATGGCGATCACCTTGTTTACCACCTCAGACTGGCCGTCCGTTTGAGGATGGAAGGTGGTGCTGAAGCGAAGCTGGACGCCGGCAAGCTTGAACAAGCCGCGCCACATGTTGCTGGTGAACACAGGGTCGCGGTCATTGACGATGGACGCCGGAAAGCCATGGAGGCGTACAATGCTGTCGAAGAAGGCCCGAGCTACCGAAGCTGCCATGTAGGGGTGGCTCAGCGGAATGAAGTGTGCATACTTGGAGAAGCGGTCCACCATCGTGAGAATCACCGACTTCCCATGCACCTTGGGCAACCCCTCAATGAAATCCATCGAGATGTCAGTCCATACCTAAGACGGAACGTCAAGGGGCTGCAGCAAGCCTGCCGGATGAAGCGTCTACGTCTTGTTGCGCTGGCAGGTTGCGCAGGCACGGACAAACGCCTCCACCAAGCGCTTATCATGTGGAATGTGAAACTCCGCATGCAACCACTGAAGAGTCTTCTGGATGCCCTCATGACCAGCGTCGTGCACCAGCTGGAGGACACGCTGGCACAAGTCGGGAGCGTCAGGAACGAAGATCTGCTTGCCGTAGAGGAGGAACCCGTCAGCCGCGCGCCATGGCGCCCCAGGTCGCCCGCCTGGAGCTGCTGCAGGAGGCGGCCGGCCTCAACGTCCGCTGCCGTGGCCGCCCGAAGCTCGTCGAGGAGAACAAACATCGGCCCCGACAAGGCGTGTAGCTGGGCCGACTCATCCGCGGCGTCACTATCGCGGCGAGACAAGGCGTCGGCCACGGAATTGAGCCGGCCAGGACGGTACTCCACCGTGAAGTCAAACCCGAAGAGTTTGCTGAGCCACTGGTGCTGAGGAACCGTGGACAACCTCTGATCCAACAAGAACTTCACGCTGCAGTGATCGGTGCGGACGAGAACCCAGAGGTACGGGTGCCAATGTCGCACCGCTTGCACGAGCCCAATTAGCTCGCGCTCATATGCTGCTAGCTTGCTGTGACGAGCTGCAAACGGTCGGCTGAAGAAGGCCAGGGGTCTGCCCCCCTGGTGAAGCACGACGCCAAAGCCCATGCCTGAGGCGTCGCAATCAATGACGAACTGCTGCTCGAAGTCGGGCATCTGGAGCACGGGCCCTGTAGAGAGCGCCTGGAACGCCTCAGCGGCTGCGGGAGTCCAGGCGAAGGCGTCCTTCCGGAGGCGGCTCATCAGAGGCGCCGCAATGGCGCCGAAGTCTCGGATGAACTTCCGGTAGTAGACTGCCAACCCCAGGAAGCCACGCACGCCCCGAGCCGAGCGTTGCTCAAGCCAGGACGCCACAGCCTCGACCTTGTCGCCGTCTATGGCAACGCCGTTGGCGGAGATGACATGAGCCAAGTAGGCCACCGAGTGCGTGCCGAACGAACACTTGGAGTGCTTCACGTAGAGGTGGTGCGCCCGGAGAGCCTGGAGGACGAGGCGGACATGCTGCAACTGCTCGGACCATGACGAACTGTAGATCAAAATGTCGTCAAAGAAAACAAGCACAAAACAACGAAGGTAGGGCTGGAGAGCATCATTCATGAGCGTCTGGAATGTAGCGGGCGCGTTGGAGAGACCGAATGGCATCACCAGAAACTCAAAGTGGCCATGGTGTGTCCGGAACACCGTCTTCTCCACATCAGCGGGGTGCATGCACACCTGGTGGTACCCCGAACGGAGGTCCAGCTTGGTGAAGAAACAAGAGCCATGGAGCTCATCAAGGAGCTCGTCGACCACCGGAATTGGGAACTTGTCCTTGGACGTCTTGTCGTTGAGCGCCCGGTAGTCGATGCAGGAATGTCAGGTTCCATCCGCCTTCTTGACGAGCAGCACAGGCGCCGAGAACGGGGACGTGCTGGGGCGGATGATGCCCTGGGCTAGCATCGCCGAGCACTGGCGCTCGAGCTTGTCCTTCTGCAGCTGAGGGTAGCGGTAGGGCCAAACCGCCACAGGCATCGTCCCCGGCAGGAGGTGGATCCTGTGATCGTAGGGCTGGGACGACGGCAACCCGTGGGGCTCGGCGAAGACGTCGTCGAACTCGCGCAGCAGGTCGTCGAGAAAAGGACGGTCAGGGTCAGCGGCGACCGAGTGGACGTGCACCACTGGGCCCGGCCCGGTGGGCACCTCCAAGCCACGCCAGAAGACGCATCGACCACGCCATTCAAACGCCATCTGGAGGTGATCGAGGTCCAGGAGGATGGTGCCGAGGGTGCGCAGGTAGTCGGCGCCAAGCACCAGGTCAAAGCCCCCGAGACGAATGCTGAAGCAGGAGATAGAGAACTCCTCACGGCCGACAAGCATGGGAACATCCCGTGCAACCGCCGCGCACGGAACCTTGTCGTCGTTGGCGACCGTGACCCGAAGGTTGGCCGGCTCAGACTCCAACTGGATGCGGCGCTGGACCGCTACGTCGATGAAGGTGTGAGAAGAGCCAGTATCGATGAGGGCCTCCAGGCGATGACCATTGATGTAGACCGGCACCTGAATGGTGTCTCTGGTGCGAATGCCGGCAATCGCGTACAAGGAGACCACCGGCTCGGCAGCGTCAGGCGGCGTCGGCGTCTCTAGTGGGGGCTGTTCTGCCATCAGTGCCGCATGCAGAGTTGCATCAGTCTCGGGGTCATCGGCGCCCACCTCAGGATCGTCGGTGATGAGCAGGTGGAACAGCCGCTTGCACTGGTGACCCCGGACGAACTGCTCATCGCAGTTATAGCAGAGGCCGAGGCGGCGATGCTCCATCATCTCAGCGGGCGTGAGACGGTGGAACGGCCGAGGCGGAGCCGGAACTGGTGGCGCCGGTAGAGCTGGAGGCGTGGCCACGGCTGGGGCCGGCAGTGCCAGCGGGGTCGAGCGCGCCGATGGCGGAAGCGGTAGACGCATTGGTAGGCGCGCCTGGTGGGGTGGTGGGGGCGGGGGTTGAATGGCGGCATTGCGCTGCTCATACGCCCTCGCTAAGTGCATGGCCTCCCTGGAGATCCTGCGGGTAGTGGAGCTCGACGTCGGACTTGATGGGCTCCGGCAGGCCACCCACGAATAAGTCTGCCTTCTGGTGGGCCGAGAGACCATCCGTGTGGCAGACCAGCTCGTTGAAGCGCTCCTGATAGTACTGGACACCAGCGTGGAACGGAAGACGCGCCAGCTCCGACAGGCGGCTAGTACGCACCGCCGGTCCAAAGCGCAGATCGCAGAGCGCCGAGAAGCGTTCCCATGTTAGCATCCCCTCGTCCAACTCGAGGGTGTTGTACCATGTCTGGGCGATTCCTGTGAGATGATAGGAGGCCAGCCAGACACGGTCCGACACCTGAGTATGCTGGCCACGGAAGAACTGCTCACAGCGGCGCAGCCAGTTGAGAGGGTCCTCCGAACCATCGTAGGTTGGGAACTCGAGCTTGGAAAAGCGCAGGATGCCGAGGCGCTCCTGGTAGCCGCCACCCCGGTAGCCGCCATCCTGGTGGGCACCGCCACCCTGGTAGTCGCTGCCCTGGCGGCCGCCGCCATGGTAGTAGGCGCCGCCAGAACCGTCGTGAGGCGGCGGCAGTGGGTGTCGGGGGCGGCCGCCCATGGCTGCCGTGACACCCCCATGTGGGGAGGCAACTGGGACGGCGACCTGGGGAACGGGATGCTGGTGATGGGAAGCAGAGCGGAGGTGACGCCGGCGGAGGAAGTCATGACGGCGGCCGCGGTGGACGCACCGGCCGCCGACGAGGAGCCACCGGTGGCGGACGCGCCAATCCCTGGCATCCCATAGATGACTCCGTCCGGAAGGGTGGCGGGGGCCGTCGGGGAAGGGGGCTGGTGCCCCTCCAACACATCCAGGCGCGTCAGGATGGAGGGAAGGACGGCGACATCCTTGGCTAGGGCATCCAGGCGGAGCAGGATCTGCTGGAGCATGGAGTCGTCCGGCTGGGGGCCCTTGTTCTTGTCGTCGCCTGGCATACCTGATACCAAGTTGGTAGGATTCCTAACCCTACCGGTGACTTCTCGCAGTGAATATGGGTGTTGAGGGGGAGGTGGAGGAAGACGTCGCGTGGGCGCCGTCGCTACAGTAACCGCGTGAACAGTAATCGCGCTACTGTTCACGGGAGGAGGAGGGAGACGTGAGATGTAGATGGCCCTTGAGGCCAACAATCAATCTGATTGCCAACTTGATTAATTCTAAAACCAATCCAATGTATTATTACAAAATATGGGAACAAACTATATTTAGAAACCTAGCCACGACCATTACGGCGGCGATAGACGAGTAGGGCCGGCGGCTGGCCAGGAGGGGGCGCCTGGGCCTGTTCGGCCAGGCCTCCCCCTTCCTGGGCTGTAACAGATTCACACATAACTGGGCACAAAAACTGCCACAGAACAAGAACCAAATTTACCAGGAGGAAAATGTGTATGAATAAAATAACAAAACTAAAAGAACACATGATTCAAACAGAGTCACACAGATATCTCAATCTAAGGACCAACAGAATTCAGATTTCAAATGGACACTACAAAACACAAAAATGATCCATACATAGTATGATTACACAACACTTGGTCTATGAGACATGACACAAGACACTACAAAGCACAAAAATGAACCCGACGCACTGGGGCACCGCAAGCCCTGATGCACAACGTCGGGTTCCACGGCAGCGAAGGACTGCTTCGTCCGGGTGAGCCCCGGGTGGAATAAGCAACCTTGCCGACAAACCCTAGTCTGCAAGCGCCTAGCTCTGGGTGACGGCTTTTGCAGTGGATGATGGGCGTCGTTCCATCGGCAGATGCCGACGAGCTCCTTCAGGTGGAAGAGGAGCGGATGTTGGCGGCAAGCCCTCGAGGCGGAAGTGGAGCGCGGCGAGCCCCCGGGGCGGAAGTTGGAGCGTCGGCGACAGAACAACGGAAGAGCAGCAGACCGAACAAAAGGATCGAAGAGGTAATGATTACGTAAAAGTACTAAACTACCCCTGTATATGAAAAATCCTATCCTTTGAGATCAGACGGTTGATAGTAAATTAAGGTTGCGGAACCTCAGGTTCCTCCCAAGTACCCTAACAAACCTCATAGTATATTGATATCATAGTCGGTTTATAGAACACACCGAATAGATATGGAAGTGCACTACTAGGTATGGAATACACTGCTATGGAAAGGGAAAACCGAATACAAACTGCTAACAATATGTACATCAAGTGTCAAATCAAAGAACATAAACATTATGGAATCAGCTAGGATCGTCACTCACAAAACGGGACAGTGGAAAACAGCTGAGATGACGGGGCTGCAGGAACTCAGCAGGAGGGGAGGAGCTTCTTCACAAACTTTGTTATGCTGCTGGAGCTGGACCGTGCTGTTGCTGGAAATGGAATGTCTTTCTTCCGAATAGAAGAGACTGAATCGAAATACTCCCCACCTTCTCTGCAGCGTCTCTGCAGTTCGGGGCAGTGCCGTATCTCTAGGTATTTGAGGTCTGGGAGCCGGTGGAGGAGGCCCTGCGAAAATTCCTCTATGCGTGGACACCAACGGATACTCAAATACTCGAGGGAAGTGAGACCATCCATCGCATCCGGTGTTGGATAATTATCTGCAATAGGCCATATTTTAATTCCAAAAGTTATAATTGAATTCATGAATATTTGCATGACTATAATGAGTGAAACGATCCATGTGCACGTGTTCAAATTTAACACAGATCTAAATAAGAACACGAATAAGATAAAGGATAACAGTTCGGACATCGAAAAGTACCCTGGGGCGGGACCTCTGCCAAAGGCATTGGTTGCGCCGTTACCAGCTGGAGGAATATCATCTGTACTCATGATATTTCTCGACTGGCCTTGCTCGAAGTAGTCGTACAGATTCGATGCAGGAAGATCCGTTGACGCAGTGCAGTCCGAGCGCCGGAGTCGTGCAGGAAGAAGACGAGGCGCAGTGTAGTCGTTCGACGGCGGCGGAGTCCCAGGACGGTGAACCGTACGCCGGTGAAGACGTAGCAGTTCTGGGCGAGCAGTCGCGTAGAGACGCTCCCCAGAAATCTGATTGCCCCGATATCCCGAGCAGGATCTCAAGGAGGCAATGGTGTCGGAGGCACCTGCTCTCGCCGGTGGTGTGCGCGCAGCGCCGGCGATGGGGAGGCAGATTTACAGCAGAGGAAGGAGGAGAAGTAATGGACTCCAAAAACTCTGTACCACAGGAGAAGATGGCTCTCTCTATTCATAGCCCTTGGGTGAGACGAGAGGATGAACCTAGACGGGAGAGAATCAGGAAGGCTGAGTTATGGAAGGCTGAATTATGGAAGGCTGAATTATGGTATCAGTGATTGCCATAATCTGCTCTTCCAATTACCGCGTCTTCAGTTTCCATAACCAGCACAGGGAGATCCCTCCCGCACGCAAGTCAGGCTCAGACTCAGGCCAGCGCCAGGGTTCTTTGAGAAGCGCCAGGGTTCTTTGAGAACCCCCAGGGTTGTCTGCGACCCACAGGGTTCTCTGCAGAATCAACCCTGTGACTCGTACGTAGCGTTGCCAGGGTTCTTTTCCAGTCCGAGCAGAGTTCTTTTCCATTACAAGTATGGTTTTGACCATAATAACTATAACATAAAAAGTAGGCTGTAATCCTTTAGACTAACTAGAATAATGGGCCAGACCCAAATATTCTAACAATCCCCACCAAGGATTCTAAGCCGTACTTGAAATGTTCTCAGATCCTCTTTGATATACCAGTATTTGATGGAGACTGTTAAGTTGAACTTCCATCTAGAACTAGGGTTACATTCGTTCACAACTGAACAATGGACTATGCCTTGAATTGCCAGTTTTGTGCGAACAAGTTTCACCAGAGCTCTACACTGATACTAGGCTGCAGTAGCATCCCCGCTGTTTTGGAGCTTATGGGTCATACTCCATGCCTTTCATGAGTTTCTAGAGATCACCCGAATCTCATAGACTGTGACCAGTAGTCAGGCTCATATAGGTGTGTTCCTTAAAGATGTTCTGTAGGACAACATCTCTGTTTCAATGAAACAACTGCCTTGTTCCATGAAACCACTTGGAGCACATTAAGGTATACACCATCCTACCTTACAGGGTTGAAGAGAAATGCATCTTCTCATGGAATGAGCCTTCATTAAAGGTTCTCTTCTCTCAGTTACACTATAGCTTGTTGCTCCATACTGCTTCACGGGATCTCCGATCACACAGAATGGGTTTCAACCATAGAGTAACTCACGTGGGTCTCAAGCCCAATTCCAAGGATGCATAGTCTATCACATTGCGTGAGAGACCCTTGTGAATTGATCTGCCAGGTTTTTAGCCGTCTGAATATAATCCAAGGCTATAACTCCGGAGTTTCTCAGTTTCCTGACAGACTTTAACCGCCTTTTTACATGTCTGGATGACTTCATGTTGTCCTTAGAACTGTTCACCTTGATAATCACAGTTTGATTATCACAGTTCATCAGAATTGCCGGTATCGGTTTTTCAACTATCGGCAGGTCAGTAAGGAGTTCACGAAGCCATTCAGCCTCAACTGTGGCAGTATCCAGTGCTGTGAGTTCTGCTTCCATTGTTGACCTTGTTAAGATGGTCTGCTTGCAAGACTTCCAGGAAACAGCGCCACCTCCGAGTGTGAACACATAACCACTCGTGGCCTTGAGCTCATCAGCATCTGATATCCAGTTCGAATCACTATACCCTTCTAGAACCTTAGGGTCCCCGGTATAATGAATTCCATAGTCCATTGTTCCTACTAGATAGCGCATTACTCTTTCAAGAGCTCTCCAGTGATCATCGCCTGGGTTTGAAACAAACCGACTCAATTTGCTTACAGCGTATGCGATGTCAGGCCTTGTAGCGCTGGCTAGATACATCAATGAACCAATTATTTGAGAGTATCTCAGTTGATCTCTCGTTATCCTTTTATTCTTTTTCAATATCAGACTGGCATCATAAGGAGTTGAGACAGACTTGAAGTCACTGTAACCAAAGCGACTCAACATCTTCTCCACATAGTGGGCCTGTGACAGAGTCACCCCACCATTTCTATCCTTTACCAGCTTGATATTGAGGATAACATCGGCCTCTCCCAGATCTTTCATCTCAAAGTTCTGAGAGAGAAATTCTTTGACTTCCTTAATCACACTAAGGTTAGTCCCGAAGATCAGTATGTCATCCACATACAGACACAGAATCACTCCATCACCTCCACCAAACGATAGTACACACATTTGTCGGCTTCGTTCGAAACAAAACTAACAGAGGTTAGGGTTCGATCAAACTTCTCATGCCACTGCTTAGGTGCTTGCTTGAGGCCATACAAAGACTTCAACAGCTTGCACACCTTTCTCTCTTGACCATTTGCTACAAACCCATCAGGCTGATCCATATAGATCTCCTCTTCCAACTCCCCATTTAGGAAAGCTGTCTTCACGTCCATTTGATGAATGAGAAGCCCATAGGAGGCTGCCAGTGAGAGTAGCACTCGAATAGTGGTCAAACGAGCAACAGGTGAGTAAGTGTCAAAATAGTCCTCTCCTTCTTTCTGGGTATAACCCTTGGCCACAAGTCTAGCCTTGTACTTTTCGATAGTACCATCAGGCCTAAGCTTTTTCTTGAACACCCATTTGCATCCCACAGGCTTGCATCCATAAGGGCGATCAACAACCTCCCAGGTACCATTAGTCATGATAGAGTCCATTTCATTTCTGACAGCTTCCTTCCAGTAGTCAGCGTCAGGAGTTGAATATGCCTCTTTAATGGTCCTAGGCGTATCATCCACGAGGTATACAATGAAGTCATCACTAAAGGACTTTGCAGTCTTCTGTCTCTTACTCCTTCTAGGAGCTTCATTGTTATCCTCCTCAGGATGTCTCACATGAGAGAACCCATCGTGTACGATCGGTTCGGCAGAGATATCATCCTCGATAATCTCTTGCCTAGATGAACTTGTTCCATTTTTCATTGGAAACATGTTCTCAAAGAACGTAGCATCTCTGGTCTCAAAAATTGTACCGACCACCATGTCAGGTACTCCAGAGTTCACTACCAAGAATCTATATCCAACGCTATGAATAGCATAACCAAGAAGAACACAATCTACAGTTTTAGGTCCAAGTTTGCGCTTCTTGTTGATGGGCACACATGCTTTGGCCAAACAACCCCAAGTACGCAAATAGGAAAGCGTTAGCCTTTTCTTTTCCCATTCCTCGAATGGTGTCTTTTCTTTATTCTTTGGAGGTACACGGTTTAGGACATGACATGCTGTCAATATAGCCTCACCCCACCATTCCCTAGAAAGTCCCGAGGTATCCAACATGGCGTTAACCAAGTCAGTCAAGGTTCGGTTCTTTCTTTCGGCAACCCCGTTTGATTGGGGAGAGTAGGGAGGTGTCCTCTCATGAATAATACCGTGTTCTTCGCAGAATAAGTCAAACGACTTTGAAAAGTACTCGCCACCGCGATCTGACCTAATCCTTTTGATTTTCTTCTCAAGTTGGTTTTCTACTACAGCTTTATAGATTTTAAAGTAGTGAAGAGCTTCATCTTTAGTTTCCAACAAGTAAATATAACAATATCTAGTGCTATCATCTATAAGAGTCATGAAATATTTCTTTCCACCTTTTGTCAATACTCCATTCATCTCACAGAGATCAGAATGAATTAATTCTAGAGGTGCCAAGTCTCTCGCCTCAGCAGCCACGTGTGGCTTGCGAGTTTGTTTTGAACCAACACATGCAAGGCACTTAGAATTCTTGGCAAAAGTAAACTTTGGAATTAAACTCAGGTTTGCAAGTCGTGACATACAACCAAAATTAACGTGACAAAGCCTCGAATGCCAAACATTAGATTCATCAACGTTAACAATGTTGTTCACTACTTTATTACATCCATCATCAAGTGAAAAACGGAACAAACCTCCGCTATCATAACCTTTACCAACAAAGGTTCCAAACCTTGACAGGATACATTTATTTGACTCGAAGACTAATTTAAAACCATCTCTACAGAGTAGAGAGCCGCTGACTAGATTCTTCTTGATGGTGGGGACATGCTGCACGTTCTTCAGCTGCACGATCTTTCCCGAAGTAAACTTCAGATTGACCGTACCAACACCAAGTACACGCGCATGATCTCCGTTCCCCATCAGCAAGGAGGTAGTCCCCCGACCTGGTATGAAGAAAACAAGGAAATGTCAGCACATACATGAATGTTAGCGCCAGTGTCCACCCACCACTCGGGTGTACACATAACTGAAAGAACTGTAGGTAAATAATTACCGTACCCCAATGTTCCTGCAGGCTCGCTAATAACCATGTTGGCAGACTTGCCTTCTTTGCGTTGAGGACACTTTCCAGCAAAGTGATCCTCACTCCCGCACACATAGCAGGCTCCCTTCTTCTTCTTGAACCCGGCGGTTTGTTTAGTCTTCCCAGGGTTCTGTGGCTGAGGCGGTTTCTTGCCTTTGCCCTTGTTGTTGGTGCGAGCATTAATGTTCTTTTGAACAAAGTTCGCGCTTGCACCGACAGGTGTCCCCTTGTTACGTACGTCCTTTGCTCTCGCCTTTTCCTCCACATCAAGAGTGCCAATGAGTCCATCAATCGTGAACTCCTGCCTCCTGTGTTTCAGAGAAGTAGCAAAGTCCCTCCAAGAAGGTGGCAGCTTGGAGATGATACCTCCGGCCACAAACTTGTCGGGCAGCACGCAAGGGTTCTCTTTGTTGCAACAGCCAAGGTCTTTAGCCAGCACATGCAACTCATTAGCTTGTTCCACCACAGGACGGTCTTCCACCATCCTGTAGTCTAGGAACTGCTCCATAAGATACAGCTCACTGCCGGCATCAGACACTCCGTACTGAGCATCAAGGGCGTCCCACATCTCTTTCCCTGTCTTCTTCTTAAGAAGGGGATTAATCAAATGTGGGGCAATCACACCAAGGATGCATCCGCGGAAGAGATTATCTTTAACCTCGAACGCACTTCCCTGCTCGGAGGTGCATTGTTCGGGCTTCCCTTCCGCCACATCCATGATGCCCATGGTGGTCAACCACAGTACCATCCGTTCACGCCAACTCACAAAATTTGTACCGTCAAAAGTGTTTGGTTTAATGGATGAAGCAAATTGAGCAACAGAAAACCTATCAACATAATTATCACTAAAATCAGGTTTCTGGATTGTTGGATAATTATCTGCAATAGGCCATATTTTAATTCCAAAAGTTATAATTGAATTCATGAATATTTGCATGACTATAATGAGTGAAACGATCCATGTGCACGTGTTCAAATTTAACACAGATCTAAATAAGAACACGAATAAGATAAAGGATAACAGTTCGGACATCGAAAAGTACCCTGGGGCGGGACCTCTGCCAAAGGCATTGGTTGCGCCGTTACCAGCTGGAGGAATATCATCTGTACTCATGATATTTCTCGACTGGCCTTGCTCGAAGTAGTCGTACAGATTCGATGCAGGAAGATCCGTTGACGCAGTGCAGTCCGAGCGCCGGAGTCGTGCAGGAAGAAGACGAGGCGCAGTGTAGTCGTTCGACGGCGGCGGAGTCCCCAGGACGGTGAACCGTACGCCGGTGAAGACGTAACAGTTCTGGGCGAGCAGTCGCGTAGAGACGCTCCCCAGAAACCTGATTGCCCCGATATCCCGAGCAGGATCTCAAGGAGGCAATGGTGTCGGAGGCACCTGCTCTCGCCGGTGGTGTGCGCGCAGCGCCGGCGATGGGGAGGCAGATTTACAGCAGAGGAAGGAGGAGAAGTAATGGACTCCAAAAACTCTGTACCACAGGAGAAGATGGCTCTCTCTATTCATAGCCCTTGGGTGAGACGAGAGGATGAACCTAGACGGGAGAGAATCAGGAAGGCTGAGTTATGGAAGGCTGAATTATGGAAGGCTGAATTATGGTATCAGTGATTGCCATAATCTGCTCTTCCAATTACCGCGTCTTCAGTTTCCATAACCAGCACAGGGAGATCCCTCCCGCACGCAAGTCAGGCTCAGACTCAGGCCAGCGCCAGGGTTCTTTGAGAAGCGCCAGGGTTCTTTGAGAACCCCCAGGGTTGTCTGCGACCCACAGGGTTCTCTGCAGAATCAACCCTGTGACTCGTACGTAGCGTTGCCAGGGTTCTTTTCCAGTCCGAGCAGAGTTCTTTTCCATTACAAGTATGGTTTTGACCATAATAACTATAACATAAAAAGTAGGCTGTAATCCTTTAGACTAACTAGAATAATGGGCCAGACCCAAATATTCTAACATCCGGCAGCACTACCAAACTTTCTCAATTGTAAATCTCCATTTTCTCCAGTGATGCGGGCAACCGCGGAATCTCCAGCAAGCAGACACAACCTTGTATCCGCAAAGTTTTCAGCCGAGGCAGCGGAAGGATTTCTTCCAATGATGATCCCTTCCCTCCAGCTTGTTACAGCACTTAATTTCAAGATATACGAGGCGAGGCAAGCACTGGAGCTCCTCTACAGGCCAGCTGACAATATTGTTCCAGAAATAGATACCTAACACCTCCAAGAAGGCAACACGGTCTCGAAGCACAGGTTGCAGTTTGGACGAGTTGAATATTGTTGAGAAGGAATCATCAGAGGTTACCTCCAAACTCCGTAGATTTTCGAGAGGTCTTTGGCTTTGCTGGTCCTCAGCAGGGATCAGCAACTCTACCAGCGCCCCCACACCCAAGTGAACAAGGGATGGCAAAGAGCCCAAGGGAATGACAGCAGGATTGCTTGCAGACCCTCTGGAAACGTCTAGATGTGTGAGAACTGGGCTCCGAGGAAGATTTGCAAGCTTTGGACAACCGTCGATGGTTAGCTGTTGGAGCTGGGGGAACATCACCTGGCTAATAGGTTCTGCTGCGCTGTTTTCTGCCCATCTCTCCAAATCAGGCAAACACAGTAACTCCATAATTCTTAACTTTGGGAAAATTTGTGGAGATAATTGTATCCTGCTGCTTCCACTTCGATGTTCTTGCATAATGTGGTCAGACTAGCTACAAAGTGTAAACTGAGTTTCTCAAGAGAGGATGACAACCATATTATTGGCAGCTCCTTACACTTTTTGCAGTGATAAAACTCAAGTTCCCTAATGCACTGAAATCTTCCCTGGTCGCTCATCCATTGCGGGATTGTTAGGCCATTATACCCACTCAACCGAAACATTCTAAGCTTGTCATGAGGCTTAAGTGACTCTAGAACATGCTCCTCGTTATCACTGAGCTCATTATTTCGTAGCCAAAACCAGGGGTCCAACATAAATCCAGTTCACTTAGATTCACTTTTTCATGGAGATTGACTTCTGATCCACTCTTTACCCTGCTCAAGTTACACAGTTGCAACTTGTTTCCAAGCTGTCGCATGTCTTTCAGCTCCTCGATTCCACAACCATCTCTGGCGTCAGCAACAAATTTTGTTAGCGTGCGAAGATTGTGCAGTAATCGAAGATTTGGAGGCATCCGTTTCAAATGATCAGTTCCCAATAGATAATATGACTGAGCTTTTTCATTGTGGCCATACTTTCTGGTAAACATTCTAGCCCCCAGCAGAAGTTAAGCCTCAACGACTGCAGATTATATAGCATACATAATGAATCTGGCAATTTAACAATGGATGGACTGGAAATTTCAAGATACCGTAAATGTTTTGTATTTATGAGCTGGCTGTGGATGATAGAAGAACCTTCACAACGCAACGCTCTTAATGACCTCATGTTTTTTAACTCACTAAGATCCTTGTGATCTGATTGAGTTAATAATGTGCGGAGAAATGATGTGTCTTTCAATAATCCACCGATTTCTTCGAAATCAGCACTTGACAACTGCACATGATGAACATCCATTAGGGACACCTTTTTCTGAATCAAGTCTTGTGCAGATGCACATTCATCTGTGACCTCTGTAGCTAAATCGTGCATTAAATCATGCATTTTGCATCCATTCACACTAACATCCTGAAGGAAGGACCTCCAAGCCAACTCGTTGAAAATATATTCACCTTTATCTGTCAAATCCATTACTCCCTCTTCAAGAATAAAACCGTTTGCCATCCATAGTTGGATCAACTTATCCTTCTCCATCCCATAGTCCTTGGGGAACATCGCACAGAAGGCAAAGCATTGCTTCATTTCAGACGACAAATGCTTGTAGCTAAGCTTTAGTATGGCCACTACGTCATCTTTTCCTCTGCTGGTATCACCAATATTGCATTCTGCAATGTCCTTCCATTCTTGGACCTGCTGTTTTGAACTCAGCAAGCCACCCATTGTATTCAGAGCAAGAGGCAGCCCCTTGCACTTGCTGACATACGTTTGCCAATTGAGAGCAGCTCTGTTTGCTCATGCACTCCTTGATTACTAAATGCCTTCATTGAGAACAAGTTCCATGAAGCATCTTCGCTCAAGATTTGTAAGTCATAGGGTGGAAGGGTGCCCATTATAGATGCCACTTGTTGCAGTCGACTTGTGACAACTATCATACTTCCTGATGCACCGATAGAGGAACACAGCAGCGACCTCAAATCCTCCTCCCACTTACGATGGTCCTCATTTCCAAACATCATCTAGAATGAGTAAGAACCTTTTCCGTCCAATGACTTCCTGCAGTCGTCCCTTCAACAGCTCAATGTTGTCAGGTAGGTCACATCTTCCATTTGTTGCCAACTCAATCACAGATCTCACAACCACATTAGCTTCAAAGTTTTTCCGATACACAGTACACAACTTCAACTCAAAGTGCTTCTGAACCCTTGTGTCATTGTATACCATCTTTGCTAGTGTAGTCTTGCCCAGACCCCCATGCTATGATAGGGAGCACCCTGCACACTGTCTTGGTCTTTCTGATCCAGCAACAGCTTCACCACCACCTCTCTGTCGTCATCTCTGCCAAGATCTGTGAAGACTTGTCCAGTTCCGAATGTGTTTGCCGATAAAGAACTTGTGTCACTTCTTGCTCGCGGTTCCAACTTATACTTCTTCTTCTCCGACACTGGCTCCTCAATTTTTTCTAGCACATTTTTAGCTCCCTGCTTGCCTTATGACGAAAGACAAGTCGATTTTTTTAAGTGAAGTTGCCAAGTACCTTGCTTGCCATGGACTGGACCGTCTCGCGGCGTAGAGCTTCATACTGGAAGTCGTCGAGGACGTCATCCGCCTGGTACGCGGCAGCCTTGAGTGCCTTCATCCACGCCTTCACGGCGAGGTTAGTCTCGCTCTTCCGCTTCCGCATCGGCCAGCAATGACTGGACGTACACCAATCGCCGCTCCAGCCTCTCACGGTCACCGTCGATGCCCCACATGCCGGTGATGCGCTTCACGAGCACGTCGCCGGCCTTGGCGACCACGCCGCGCACCACGGGGAGAAGCAGCACTTCAGCCATCTCTCAGGTCTTCGTGTGGGAAACTCTCTCGATCAGGTTCGAAGCTGAAGCTAGCGATCGGTGGAAGTGGAAGGCAGTAGGCAAGAGCCCTAGTGCTATGAACGAACACTCAGATCCAGAGGCCAATAAGGTAAGCATACGGATGCATCTCGGTGAATATACATACGGACTTAGCGACTCGATGTGGCCCTAATGGCAGTCGACCCACAAGCGTGAAAAGGATTATTGCATCTCCACCAGCCGCGTGATGATATTGTTTAACCAACGGATTTGGCTTAGAGCAGCGTGCTGTTTGTACCTAACACAAAAAGTATAGCAACTTGTACATGGTTATTGCTGCATTAGTTTTTTTTTTTACGGAAAGCTAGCGCCCCCCCCCCCCCCAGTCCCCACATTGATTCTATTACGGAAGAATGGACTTGAAATTGCCGACCTACCAAAAAAAGTATAGCAACTTGTACATGGTTTGTTGCTGCATTAGTTTTTTTTTTTA
Organism: Digitaria exilis; assembly: GCA_015342445.1. NCBI lineage: Eukaryota > Viridiplantae > Streptophyta > Magnoliopsida > Poales > Poaceae > Digitaria > Digitaria exilis. The sequence continues at coordinate 431 of JACEFO010000867.1, read as the reverse complement.
CGGAAAGCTAGCGCCCTCCCCAGTCCCCACATGATATTCTATTACGGAGAATGGACTGAAATTGCCGAGATGGTAATACAAGTGTTCATCACTTTATTTGAAGGGAGATTAAGATTTTTTCGGGCCTCTGGCAAGCATACAACCAGTTTTGATCTTATCACTAGCATAAAACCGAGGCTTTAGTACCGAACGCAAAGCCGCTTTAATACCGGTCATGCGTTGGTACCCGTATCTGGTACCAAAGGGCCAACATTTAGTACCGGCTAGAAGCATCTGCTGGTACGAATAACCGGCACGGCACGGTCGGGGGGGGGGGTATTGGGGCCAGCCGTTTATCCGGTCGATGCTACCATCCAGTATAAATGGCTGCCACGCGGCGCGGCCCCTGGGCCATTTAATTTAATACCGGCTGGTGATGCCAATTGTTGAAG